>JABUQX010049496.1:12500-27500 GCA_015478945.1 Trachelipus rathkii | reverse complement strand
CTTCAACGTTAAAAAACATATTTTTCATACAAACACAGGAAATTAGTGGTTATCAAACATAGTTTGATATACTTTAATTTGTTGTAACATCTTGAATGTTAGTAAAATTATAGCCTATGACCATATGTGGCAGAGATTATATATATAAGACATATATTATATATACAATATATATATTATATAATATATATATATATATATATAATATATATATATATATATATATTATATATATATTATAGGAATATTATTATATATATACTATATATATATATATATATATATATATAATATATATATATATATATATATATATATATATAATATATATATATATATATATATATATATATATATATATAATATATATATATATATGTGATATATATATATATATATTATATATATATTATATATATATATATATATATATATATATATATATATATATATATAAGAACTCATTTAAAATTGGAAATGGGAGCACTGAAAACGAAGAAGATATCAATAAGTCAACTAAGACTACACAAGAGGCAATCCCTCCTACTTTGCATATTTCGCATGATGAAGAACCCACACCCAGGCCCAGCACCTCGACGAGTCAAGATATGGGTTCAGATTTCGGAGCTAGCGTTGTTCAGTAGTATGAATTCACGAAAATGACATTGTAGAACGTTGGACATACATATATGATTCGACTGAGAAAAAAGAAAACAGGGTATGGAAAGAGTTTGGATTCCACCTAAGACTATAATTTTTTGAAGATGCGAACCCCTTTAAGAGAGAAAACACAATTATGAATGGTTGGAGACATATTCCCCTTGGCTGACACATTCCAGGCGCCGAAAGGGAGCATTTTGCAAGTTTGTATTTTATATCTACCAAATTAAAGTTCGGTCAGAGGAGTCCTAGCCCCTTTAATAATAAGACCTTACACTAAATATAAAGATGTTCATGCGGTTTGTAAGGGATATACAAACACAGAGTGGTATAAAACTGCTGTTGAAGCTGCAAGATTGTTCCTACAGGACGTACCGGTAGACATCCAAATTAACCAGCATTCTAAGAAAATCATAGAAGAAAATAAAAAAATATTATCTCTCAATAATAGATGCCGGAGATCAGTCATTGAAAAACTATTTTGAAAAGGGGAAGAAAAATGCCACATACCAATCAGTTCAGATTCAGAATGAGATCATTTACTCTATTGTGGTATTACAATAAAGGAAAACATCGTTAATAGGGTAAAGGAAGCGTGCGCGTATAGCTTACTAATAGATGAAACGGCTGTTCTATATTTTTGAAAAGGAACAATTAAAATCCTAGGGTTTGCGCTTTTTCGACAAAGAGTACAATGAAGTCAAAGAGGAATTTATTGGCTTTGTAGAACTGAAAGCGCTTGACGCAAAAACCATTGCGAAATAACTGAATCCCGAGAATTGCGTGGGCTTGTGTTTCGATGGCTGTTCTACGATGTCTGGCAAAGAAGGAGTTAACCAAGCAATATTGCGGAAAAATAGTTAAAAAAAGCATTGTTCTTTCATTGCTTTTCACACACACAAAAATCTAAGGTAGTAAGATGATTTGACACAATACCAGAAAGCCCGCAATACTGTAGGGAACGATTTAAAGGACATTTTATTACGTTATTTACGCGAGTCGGTCTTAAGAAGGAAATTAATGAAAACATGTCCCAAGCCTATTGCCAGACCAGATGGTCTGAACAACACAAGTGCATCAGAGTGTTTAATGAAGAAAATACCGCCAAAAGAAAGAGCGCTTTTCAATTGCATTCAGCGGCATGTAAATCGTCATTCATCATAGCCATGGTATTGATCGCGAAGTACTCTGCGATGTTAAGAGCCAGTTGTAAATGCTCTCCAAGCCAAGACCTTAGGATATTCGTCAAACCTCGGAGCACATCAACATATTGTGGAAATTGGTTAGGAGCCATCGGAAAGGTGAAGAAAAATCATCGATGAGTGTTTAAAAGAAGCTAATCAAATCGCTGAGCATTGGGATTTGATCTGAATATTACCACGGATATTTGGTAGGCAGCAGCACCGCAAGCAACAATTAATGCAACAAATCCCACGGAGAGTTCTGGAGAAGATCTTAATAACTACGGTATCTGGATTCCAAAAACCTCTTCCTTGGAATTACGGTTTTCTACTGAAAATACACCTGCGTATGCATTGACATATCTACATCCTTTCCACAAGCTACTCATAACAATCGATTAAGGATTAAGGAAAAGACAGCTTCAGTTATATAGTTTACCACTTAAAAGGCATTAGAAAAGAAGAGCTAAACTTGGTACAAAATTTTGTAGGAACAAGAAAACTGAGTATTTGGAAAGAAACTAAAAAATCTTTTATCTCCCCAAGTCTTTAAAGGAGACTTATACCTTTCTTTCCTTTAGACGAAAAAGGCTTTGATGATACTACTCGCCCAGCCATGCACCACCAGTACAGTAGAACACTCTTTTAGTACTCTGCGAAAGATCAAGACTTGGCTGAGAAGTACTATGGAAGACGACAGGTTAAGCGGACTGGCTATGATGAGTGTACACAGAAAATTTGTTTTTTGACAATTATGAAGAAAAAATCACCGATGAAGTGTTAAACAGAAGCTTAATCAATCGCTGAGCAACTGCGGACTTAGTAAATCTGAATATACCACGGATATTTGGTAGGCAGCAGCACCGCAGCCATAAAGCAACAAATCCCACGGAGTTCTGGAGAAGATCCTTAATAACTACGTATCTGGATTCTAAAACCTCTTCCTTGGAATTACGGTTTTCTACTGAAAATACACCTACTTATGCATTGACATATCTACATCCTTTCCACATGCTACTCATAACAATCGATAAGATTAAGGAAAAGACAGCTTCAGTTTATAGTTTTTACCACTTAAAAGGCATAGAAGAAGAGCTAGAACTTTGGTACAAAATTTGTAGGAACAAGAAACTGAGTATTGAAGAACTAAAAATCTTGTTATCTCCCAAGTCTTAAAGGAGACTATACCTTTCTTTCCGTAGACGAAAAAAGGCTTTGATGATACTATTCGCCCAGCCATGCACCACCAGTACCAGTAGAAACACTCTTTTAATTTTAGTACTCTTGCGAAAGACAAGACTTAGCTGAGAAGTACTATGAGACGGACAGAGTTAAGCGGACTGGGCCATTGATGAGTGTAAACACAGAAAATTTGTTTTTGACAATTATGATTATTTATTTAAACAGTAGTTGATAAATTTGCGTTGAACCCAAGGAAATTATTTTTAATAATATTCAATTTTGCAATTGCTCTATATTGTGAATTTTCCATCATTGCATATCGCATATAAATTGTATTGCCTTTAATAAAATATTTTTTCAAAATATTTATCATTTATTATTCCATTCAAATATTTCTAGTTTTTTATGTCGTCTTTCTTTTATATATATTTATATATATATATATATATATATATATATATATAATATATATATATATATATATATATATATATATATATATATATATAATATAATATATATAAGTTCTATAAAATTTTAAAGGCTGCTCCCCCCTAGCTTGGAAGCTGGCGACGCCCATGTGTATAATATATAATATTATATATATATATATATTATATAATATATATAATATATAAATATATATATATATAATAATATATATAATATATATAATATATATATATGATCAAAAAAAGATGGTATAACAGGTGGTTTTGGCGGTGTCAGCGAGAAGAATGAGAATGGTAGGAAGGTGATTGATTCTGTGAGGAGAGAGTATGTGATGTAAGTAATACTTTCTTTAAAACACAAGAGTATCCATAAGTATACTAGAGTTAGTGTAGGTAGAGCATGGTAATCGAGAGTGAAAAGTATGATTGATTTTTGTGTTGGTGAAGAAGGAGATGTTGAAGCATGTATTGGATGTTGTTAAATCAGTGAGGGGTTTAGGAATGCGAATTATCAGATCATTAAGTTTTTCTATGCTTAAATTTAAGTTAGGTGGGGACTTGGATGACGAGAGGAGGTGATACGGAAGGAAGTGGGGAAAATTAAGAGTGAGAAGGTTTAGTTGAACAAGGGTAATAAGGATAAGTTTGTAAGAACGCTCGCAAGTAAACAGTTGGAATGTGGAACAAGTTGAACTGGAATAAAATCTGAAGCAAATTGTTGCAGATGCAAAAGAAGTATTCTGGGTGTGCTAAAGTAGGAATAAGAATGATAACAGTGAGTGGTGGAATTGAAGAGCGGTGATGCAAGCGGTTAAAAAGTAAAAAGAAGCGGGTGGGTTGAAGGTACTAAAAGCAAATGATGAAGTTTCAAAAGGAAAGATGCTTGGAATTATATATAGGGAGGAAAAAAGGAATACTAAAAAGATGCATACGTAGGAAAAAAAAGAGGTAATGAACAGTTTGGAAGGAGGATGGATGGGGACATGACCAAGGGAAATAGGAAGCTCTTCTGAAGGAAAGCGCGAAAGGTTAAGAATTAGAATAAGGGAAAACCTGCTCAAAATAATGAATAGGGATGGTGTTTTTGTCAACTGATGAAATGGATGTGAGTGAGTGTTGAAAGAAACACTTTTGAAAATCTGTATAATTTTGGCAGTAATGATGAGGTGATTATGACTGTGTGTGGGTTTGATGGAACAAGAAGGAATAGGTATTTTGGGGTGAGGTATTAGCAAGAGGAGGAATGGGTTAGAGTGAGAAAGATTGAAAGAATGTAAATCTGCAGTAGAGATGAAATTACTTGGTAGAAATGATCAAGAACGGAGGCAAGATTTGGTGATTGAATGGATCTTGAAGTTGTGTAATAAAAGCGTTTATGGAGGATATAGTTTCGAGGGATTGGAGAAGAGCAGTTAATAGTACCTTTATATAGGGTAAGGGAGAGATAAAGGGAACTGTAGGAAATTAATGGGTATTTAGTTTATTGAGGTTGTAGGAAGATATATGCTTGGTGTTTTTGGTCGAAAGAGTGCCGCCGAGTGACTGAGGGGGACTGATGGTGAAAGACAAGGTTGCGTTTAGGAGTAGTAGAGGATGTGTGGATCAAATCTCTACATTGAAGCAAATGATAAGAAAAAATGAGAGAGGGAAGAATAAATTGTATTTAGGTTTTATGGATTTGCAACAGGTGTATGATAGGATTAATAGGGAAGATCTATGGCAGTTGTTAGTGATATATGGTGTTGGTGGTAGGCTCTGAATGGAATCAAAAGTATGTTATTGACGATAGTGAGGCGTGTGTAAGAAAAATTAAATGGTGTCAAAAAGTGATTGGTTTAATATTAATAGCGGAGTGAGACAGGTTGTGTTATGTCTCCTTGGTTATTCAATTTATGTATGGATGGGGTTATGAAGAATTGAAGGTGGGCCTGACAGGAAATGGTGTTAGAATGATGGAGTGAGTGGAGGGGTGCCCTACCAATTATATGCGGATCATTTGGTTTTCTGTGGCGAATCTGAAGAGAGTTTGAGAGGATTGGTAGAGAGATTTGGCAGGGTGTGTAAAAAGAGGGGTTTAAAAGTAACGTAGATAAGAGTTAGGTTATGGTTGTGAGTGAGAACAGTTCCTCAGTGTGAAGTTATGTTAGATGGTAGAGCAGCTGGAACAAGTGTCGAGTTTAAATATTTAGGGTATATGTGGATGAGAAGGGAACGGATGAGCAGAGTGTAGTAGGAAAGTTGTGAATGGCAGGAAGTGGCTGGTGCAATTAAATCGATTGGTGAATGTAAAGGGATAAGTCTTTTAGTCGCTTAGGAGTCTTACATGAGGGTAGTGTTACCGTGTGTTATTGCTAGAGTAGTGAGACTATGCGTCTGGATAAGAAGTATTAGATTCTAAAGTTCAATGTGTTCAGATGGAAAATCTTAAGGCATGCTAGGTGGGAGAAGAATTGATAAAATGAGGAATGAAAACATATTAGAGAGTGTGTGGTGCTGAAGAAAGGGCGTAACGAGAGAATAAATGGAAAGTATGTTGAGATGGTGGTCATGTGGAAAGGAATGGAATGATATGTCGGTTTTTAAGCAGATGTATATTGGCGAGTGTGTTGGGAACCACCGACCGGCTGGCAGATCGAAGAAAAAAGTGGGATTGAGTCATTAAACGAATGTCTGAAGAGAGAAATGTGAGTTTGCCAGAGGCCGAGAATAAAGTGGCATAATAAAGAGAGAATGCGGGTTTTGTGAAGGGGTAGGGTTGTGGCCCACCTGGGTCAAGGATTGAAACCCTTACAACCAGAGTGAGGGTCCGTCGCAGTCCCGTGAAGCTATAGGGTGGATTTTGTGACTGCGGCAATGAGTCCTTACTAATTAATGGTAAAGAGGGGGGGGGGGGGGTAAGGCTGTGAGTTTCTTTTCGACTTATGTCATATTCTTCTACTGCTTTCTTTTCTGATTGCTGAGTTACGCGCACCTTACCACCAGGTCTTGGGGCAGAAAAAGGTAGATGAAGAATATTATATTATATATATATATATATAATAGATATATATATATATATATATAATATATATATATACTATATATATATTATTATATATATATATATATATTATAGATATATATATATATATATACATATAGGCCTATATATTATAAATATATTATATTATATATTATATATATATAATATATATATATATATATATATATATTATATATATATATATATATATATATATATATATATATTATATATATATATATATATATATATAATATAGCTATATATATATATATATATATATATATATATATATATATATATATATATATATATATATATATATATATAATATATAAGTGAATATAATATATAATATATATATATATAGCTATATATATATATATATATAGTATAGTATATATATATATTATATGAGTAATATATACTAGATATATAGATATATATATATATATATATATATATATATATATATATAGCTTATATATAATTATATAATATAATATATTATATAGTGTATATAAATAGATATATATATATGATATAGAGAGAATATTATTAGTAATATATATATATAGTGAATATATATATATATAGGTAATAGAGATAATATATATAGAGAGAGATAAGATATATAGAGTATGAGGAGAGAGATTATAGTAAGAGGAGATATAGATATATATGAGATAGTATATATATATAGGCCTATAATAGTAATATATATATATGAGAAGAGAGAGAGAGAGTAAATATATAATATATATAGTAATAGAGATAGATATAGAGTAATAGTAATATATATATATAATATAAGAGAGAGATAGTAATATATGATGAGTAAGAGATATGAAATATAGAATGAAAGGACCGTAAGAGAGATAGAGAAGAGTAGATGATAGAGAGATATAGAGAAAGATGAGAAGAGATAAGAGATAGAGAGTGAATAGAGATAGAATATATGATAGAGATGAAGAGATATATAAGAGATAGATATAATAAGTAAGTAATATAGGACCGTATAGAGAGATATAGATGAGAGTTGAGATAGAGTTATGGAAAGAGTAAGAGGAAGGTAAGAGAGATAGGAGAGAGTATAATATATTAGTATAAGAGTATGATATATATAGTGATAAAAAATATAGATAATATAGTGATATAAGAGAAGGATATGAAGAGATAGAGATGAATAGAAGTATGAGATGAGATGAGAAGATAGAGATATGAGTAGTAAGAAGAAGAGATATGAGTGATAGTGAATATGAAGATATGAATAAGTATTAGGACCGAGAGAGAGAGTAGTGATATGAGAGCAGAGAGATAGTATAAGAGAGGAAGAATGAGAGAGAGTATGAAGATGATATATGATAGAGATATATATGAGAGATAGATAGATATAAGTAGAAGAGATTATAGAGAATAGAGTAGAGAGATATACTATATTATAATAGATGAATTAAGTAATAGAGTGGAAGAGTAGAGAGGATAGAGAAATATATATTACAGAGTATTCTTCACTGACAATCTGAATAAAGCTTGAACTTTAGTTAGATGAGATAGTTTGAAATATTATATTTTCCTACCATTTGCTTGAGTATCCGTAATAATAGTTAAGGACACTCATAATAATATAATATATAATAATATATATATTATATTATATATATATATATTATATATATATATATATAATATATATAATATTTTTAATATATATATTAATATATATATTATTTATATAATATATTAAATATATTATAGGGCCTCATATATATATATATATATATATAGGCCTATAATATTATATAATATATATTATATGATTAATATATTATATATATATATATATATAATATATAATATTTATAATTAAATATATATATATATATTAATATATAATATATATATATATTAATATATATTATATATATATAATATAATATGATATAATATATAATTTATTAGGTTTTTTTTCTCTTTTTTTATTTTTTATTATTATTTTTTTTATATATATTACAAAAATATATATATTAAGGTTATATTAATATATATATATATTAGACCTATATATATATAATTATTATTATTTATATATATTAATTTATATATAATATATCTTTAATATATTCTAAATATATATATATATATATATATATATATATTAATATATATATAATATATATTATATATATATACCGTATATATATATATAAAATAGTGTCGCTATTAAAGTGCGCGCGCGCGCGGCGATATTGTTACACACTAACTATGTTACAAATTTGTAACTATCGCAACTGTTGCAAAATGTACTGCAGTGTAAACTACCGCCGGTACTTCTAAATTTATAATAATAATCTTAAGTATATTCTAAAATAGTAAGCTACTACTTTTCTTTTTTTTCTTTTCTCCATCCTTTTCCTCCTTCCTACCCAACAGATTTTCCTAACGTGCATATGGTGTCTCTGTTTCGGACTGGCGATTTTGCCGCTAGATTGTATTATTTGGTTCTAACAATAACCTTACGACCCGATGCCTTCTGGCGTCAGCCTAATAAAATAGGTTGGAGTCGGTCTTCCCCATTTCGGTCTTTAACTCAGGCAAAGTAACAAGGCAACAGATATTGATATATATTCATTATCGTAGCTCAATGGGCTATTATTGGTTTTCAAAATTTCAACTGCTTGAGTTTTTGCGGTTCTTCCATGGAACTGTAAAGTATACATTGGTATACAATTCGGTTGAAAACAACTCACGAGAAGGAAGCACAATCCTTTGTGGAAGAACATCATCTGATAGAGAACCAAAGATGTATTCATTTGTAAGAGGAGAAGGTTAATCAGAGGGTGGCGAGATCTCCAGCAGAATTAATACTCAGGCAGAAGGAAGATTCCATCTATAAACAAAATGAAACGTTCTCGGAATGTCAGGATGGAAAAAGCATAATGAAATTCAGTAAGGTTAACATTGTGAAGTGAAATTTATATAACAACCCTTCGATAGTGAGTCGGCAAATGTGTTTAATTTGCCAGGTGTATGACGTACATCAAAGAAAGTAAGGCATTAATTCCGATTTCAATCTTAAAATTTATTCATTTTTATTTTTGTCCCTATGAAGAAAAAAGCATTAGTGTATTGCGGGTTCGCTTCTTTCTATCAGCTAAGCCTTTCAACTTACTCCTAATGTACAGCTAAAAAACCTTGCCAGGATAAAAAACCATGATAGTATGCGCGACTAGAGATTTTCCAATGTAGAGCAAAAAGGTTCTCATACGAGTACAGTTCGTCCTAATACTAATTAATGACAGAAGGAATGCAGAACATCCAACAAAATTTGTCTCCATAATTTCACAGAAAGATGTTTTCGCTTGAAGTGATAACGCAACGTTTTCCAAATAACACAAACGAATCTTCCACATGATAAGGAGTGATTAGACTTATAGACACACACTGACACAGCAAAAGATTTTTAAAATTTATAAGACATAAGATAAGACTGTCGTCGGATTGCATATATATATATTTTGGTAATGTAAATGTTGAACATATATTTGTAAACCAATATAAAACCTTTAAAAGAGAAAATCTTAACAAGAATAAGCAAAAAGAAAAGGAGAAAACTCGCAGTTGTACATATAAGTAAAGTTATTATATATTGATTGTAGTATATAGTGATGTGTTTATTATTATGTATGTATATTGAGTAGTATGTATATTATATATATAGTATGTTATATATAGTATTAGTAGCAGTTTCCTGTGCTTTTTAATGATTAGTTAATATTATATATGTACCTGTGAGTGTATATATATATATATATATATATATTAGTTTATATATATATATATATTATATATATATAGTATATATAGTTAGTAGTTATATATTATATTATATTATGATATGGATGTATTATTTGTATGAGGGTGGTAGTGTTGGTGGGTATATATATATTGTTGGTGATTATATATGATATTAATTGTACTATATTATTGAGTGGATATATTATATATATATATATTATATAATATATGATATATATATATAGCTACTATATATATAATATATATATATTATTAGGTATAAAGAAAAGGAGAAAACTCAGTTATATAAAAAAGTAATATATATATATATATATATTATATATAAAATTTATTGAACATGGTATTTCACAAAACATCTATCTGAGTGAAGATCAACCTGACATTTTATGCATTCGAATTCTGCGCATTTTCAACAGGATGCACACCCTCGTCTGTGTTTCCATTTTGTTAAGTAGGTGATCTTTGCCATCAAATCGAACGATAACCAAAACCCGAGTTCTCTTTCCCTGCTTTACGTCACGTTTTATTTTCAAACCGGCGCCTGATAGAAGAGATATCACTATTTGTCTGCTGAATTCAAGCAGAGAAATATTTTCAACTCTGCGATATAGCATCCATAGATTGACAACACCTATATTCAGACAAAAACGGAAGAATGTCCAACATCATTTTCTCTTTTTTAGATCTTACTCTAACTCTGCTTAACGATCGCATTTTGTTGAAAGATCAACTCCTCCCATGTTTTTGTTGTATAATTTTACAATATTCGGCTGAGGAATGACTACCTGCTTCCGTTCTCCTCTCTTCAAACGTTTGTAGCTACCAACTTCAAAAATTTCCTTTTCTTTTGAGTTTGTAGCCTTGGTGATATGATTATTAGCATTCCATCTAACAAGTGTTATTTCAGATTTTTCTTCTACTGCACAGAAGGGGTGCGCTTTCAATTCTGTCACTTCTAATTTTTCATTAGAATAATTTGTTACTTGTGAGAATATCCATCAATGAAAGTGACGTGAAATAATTGTCCATATTATATGGAAGATCATTCAGTACGAATCCTAAACATAACTTTTCTGTAGCAGAAGATCCCTCTCTCTCTCTCTCCAGCTACTTTGTCCACTGTTCCTGTGTATAGATAAAAATAGACTAAGCAGCCTTCTGACGTAGTAAGACACCAGAATTTGAACCCATATCTAATGGGTTTTCTTCTAATAAAATGCTTCATGGTATGGTGCCCATAATAGGGTTCCATAGCATCATCTAGAGAAAAATTGCTGCCAAGGGGCTCAAGGAAATCGCAAAATTTGTTATAGAAATAATCAAGTAGAACTGAAATGTAGAAATTGATTTGTTTTGTCAAATTTATTTCTACTAAATGAATTACTTACCAAATTGTTTTTTATATCAAAACGTGTTTCAAAACACATTGAAATTTAATTTTATTGCAAATCTGACATGTCAATATAGTTTTCATAACGTCCTCGACAGAGGAAAGGTTCTAGCTATAACAAATTAAAACATCCTCGTAATTTCAGAACGGCAAAAAAGCTTCAAAAAATTTCTGAAGGTTAAAAATCATTCAACGAGTCAGCAACCATCGATTTGCGTCGATGTCAGTGTTTAATTTCCCGGGTCTACACTGTACACCAAAAGAGTATGTATTTAGCTCTTGATTCCCCTCCCCCCCCATCTTAAAATTAGTTTGTTCTTAATTTTACCCCAATGATGAAAATTAAACAGGGACGAAACTAAACATTGATATGCTACCAAGATGGAATGCTGTTCAACTGCAATGATATCATTTCGTAAGATTTATCTATTATATGTGCCTCCTTTTCAAAAGAGATGTTATTCCTTTCCACCCTACTCTGAGGTCTTGAGAAGAAAGCCACAGGGTGACCTCCTGATTTAAGTTGCACCAATTGCAGAATTAGAAGCATTGGTTTTCACATTGAAATTTATGTTATATTTTCATCAATTCCTGCTTTAGCAAATTGAATACAATATTTTTTGCATCTTTTATAATAGCACAGAATCTGTGGTTGATAAGATGTCTAGTATTCGTGGAAGATACGAGTATTCAACGAGACTAATAGGCAAATAATAAAACCAACTATATAATGTAAAACTTTCCCAGAGAAAGGCAGAGGCATTTCCTTTAAAGGCTGAAGTTCAGTAGGATCAGAACGTAGCTCATTATTTCTTATTTCATATCCAAAAAATCTAATTAAAGTTCTGAAGATCACACATTTTCATTATTTAAAGCAAGGCTATACCGATTTAGAAATTTCAAAGAATTTTAAAATTTTATTCAAGCAATTACTGTGTAGAGATAGCAAGCGTTCATTTAGGAGATTGTTTCGTATTATCTCGCACATTATTCTTCGAAAACAGGATACTCCGTTAGTTAGAACAAAGCTTAGTCTTTAAATTGATTAAAACGTTAATCAGCTTCAAAAGCAGTGAAAATTATATCACTTTCAAAAAGGGGTACCAGGCGAAATGCATTTTTAAATCTATTATCTTCAATATTTTATATTGGCTACAGAATTAACTAGTTCTTCATTATTGGACAGTGAATAAACATCCAAATAGGGAAATCTATATATAGTGGAGGGTAACCTATAGCTAAGAGGCTTATTCTTTAGGTTAACGATGACAACCTGAGCTCTCCAAGCTGAGGAACTATGTGCGACGACGTCTTACGTGGCTACATGATTAACTTCAGGTCGGATGATTTATGTGTCGGCAGCTTTGAATTAATGAGATTTGGTGAAAATTCGATAACAGCCACCGATAAATGTGAAAATACTCTGGGAGGTGTAATCTGTAAAGAAATTAAAGATTATATTGATTTTTGAAATCTGTTTTCTATTTACCAGGGCTGCGGAGCCGGCAAATTTTTTTCCGGCTCCGACTCCGGCTCCGGCTCCAGCATTTTAAAATTACCCGGTTCCGACTCCGGCTCCGGCTCAAGCATTTTAAAATTACCCAGCTTCAGCTCAATGACTCCGCTCCAGCCATTTTAAAATTACCCGCTCCGACTCCGGCTTCGTCCGGCATTTTAAAAATTGTTCGGCTCCGACTCCGGCTCCGGCTCCGGCTCCGACCCCTAGTTATAATTCCTTCTCCATTTACAGTCATGAAATCATTCATTCTGATACAAAATTTTGAGGGTATGATGAAATTAAATGTTTGTTAATGACATCTTTTTAGCTTAGATTAAACTTAGAAAAATATTTTGATAGAAAATTAAGTATTTTAAGAAATACAGAAAAGGAATCATTCACTTTCTTCCTAAATTTTTAATAAAATTCCTCTTTGAACGATGAACTGCCTGTAGAGTTAAGTAATAATAATTTTATAATTATTTTTTCCTAAAAAGAATGAAAATCAATATTTTAGATTTTTCTTAATCCTAAGTTTAAAATAATTCCTCGTGAACTATGAGCCTGAACATATATAACATAAATTTTATTCAAACAGATTTTATATATATATATATATATATATATATATATATATATATATATTATATATTATAATATATATATAATATATATATATATTATATATATATATATATATAATATAATATATAATATATATTATAATATATTATATATATATATAATATTATATATATAATATATTATAACATATATATACACCGTGTATATATTAAGATATATATATATATATAAATATATATATATATATATATATATATTAATTATATATAATATATATATATATATATTAGTATAGATTATTATATATATATATAATATATATATATATATATTATATGTGTATATATTATTATATATTTATTATATTATATATATATATATATATATATATATATTAGTATATATATATATATATATTATATATATTTATAATAATATATATATATATATATATATATATTATAAATAAATATATATAAATATATATATATATAGTATTATATATAATATATATATATATATATATATTATTATATATAATATATATAATTATATATATATATATATTATATTATATATAATATATATTTATATATATAAATTCACCTTTCTTCCTAACTTTTAAAATAATTTCTCTTTGAACAGCCGGACCTATGTAATATAAATTTATTCAAACAATTGTTCTTAAAAATAAAACCATGAATAAAATCCTTCTTTTAACGATGTCCTTAGATTCCGATTTTATTATTTTTTAAAGCAGAAATTAAAGCTCTCAAATTCACTTGAATAGGAGGCCAAAGCTGTAATTGTGCAAGCGGCTTCTTGCAAAATTTTAGAAGGATAGCAATTGATTCCCTCTTTAACTGTTAACTTTGATTTCCGGTCGATTTTTCATTATTCATCTAATCCCATTTGGAATTCTACTTTTTATTTTCTAGAAGATATTTAGGTTGAATGTCTTTTACTACTAAGGTTTTCTTTTTAGTTTTTTCATCGCTTTTTCTGCATGCTCCCACATTTTTCCCATTATCTGGAAATTTGATTTCTTCATCTTCATCTGACAAAATTCTAAAAAGGGAGGATTCCTGAACTGCTGAACTAACAATCTGACTCCGGCCCAGATTTCTGTTCGAGAGCAGTTTTATTCATTTTAAGTCCTAGTTCACAAGAACACTCCTAGCTTTAAAGTATCAGATTCTTTCAGTTCTGGG
>JABUQX010049496.1:0-7500 GCA_015478945.1 Trachelipus rathkii | reverse complement strand
AATATATATATATATATATTTATATATTATAATATATATATATATAATATATATATATATATATATATATGCTGCGTACAATTGTGGAATATATCCGATTTTAGATTAAAAAAAGTATATATATACAAACAAGCAGCGTCACTTACGAGTCGCCTCCCTACAAACAAAGTATAAGAGCAATAAAATGGTAGAATAATTTTTCCCAGAGCAGTTAATTGGAAGTAACAAACTATTTAACAAAAACATTTCCTATAGCTATATATAATCGAGTTCGTTTGCCCAAAGTTACAGACTTACACGTTGTACATATTTTGCCACAAAGACAAAATAGTCTCACTAGGACAGAAACAAGCTTAAATATTAGTATCAACTCTAAATTTCTGCTGCAAAGCTCCTTATCAAATGCAGTGGTTCTCTTTCAAGTACAGACAAACTTTTAATTCTTCAGTACTTAGAATTATCACCGAGTTCTCAAAGGATTATTCTTAATTATTTTCATATTATTCTAATGTATGTTAACAATAAATTCTTCTTTTTACAAAATATTTTCTCTTTATACAAAAGCACGAATCTAAGCTTACCACTATGAGTTAGGTACAAGTTAAGATTATTTTTTTAAAAAAATTATGTCTGTCTGTGCACCTACTAATAGGTAAGGGTTAAAATCCCAAGGAAATGCATCATAGGCATTGGTGTTGCCAATGCTGAGTTTACTCATTATAGGAAAACCTCGGGGGAGAGTGGATTAAGGAACACATGATTCCAATAATGTCTAGAATTGAATTCTTTCACATACTAAGCAAGAACTATCCACTCAACCATGGCTATATTATACGATATGTTATGATAATTTTGTGTATCCACAAAATAGTACTCGTTATGTGCAATTATTATTTTTTATATTTTCCTCTTCTATCTTCTAAACTGACTCCACTGATCATCTTATCCAAAACTGTCCTAATCGGTCTATCATTAACTCCCAGAGTATTTTTAAAAAATAACTTACAAACACGTATTTTTTCCTCTCCTTTAAAAAAATAAAATGCATGGTTTAAATTTCGTAGTTTGTTACAATTTATTGAACGTATATACCTGTATTTAGGGTGAATAGTCTCTATACTCTTCACAATAAATGTTCTTTGCTTTTCAATATTACAAAGATCCCAATAAAAATTAAAAATCTCTCTTCTTTGGACGTCCGTAAATTTGTTTGAACAACCAAGTCTGCATTTGGAAGAACAGGGTGGAAGAAGTTCTCTCCCTTTCATCAACTTCCCAGATTTGGATGCTGAAATGTACTCTTTTCCTGAATTTCTAAGATGTTTTGCTATATCAGTTTTGCGATTTAAAATTGTGGCTTCCCTCTCTTCACTATAATCAAAAGCAGATTCGTAAATACTCGTTACACTGCTATTTCTAGTCGGAGTGACAGCCTGCGATTCACAATCTGATGATGCCTCATTTCTGCTAAAGCCATTTACAGATGGTAAGGAATTATTATCAGAAGATATCGCTGCCTCATACTCTGACTGTGATAAAGTTCTGTCTGTATTTCCTATTCCTTCACTCGATTCTTTCAATGGTATAAAATATATACTTGTATTTTCAAAACAATTTCCTTTTGCCCATTTTTTCAAAATTGTTTGAAGTGCTCTGCCGCTAACACCTAAAGTGTTTACAAAAAATAGTCTACAAACTCGAGCCTTTTGTTCTTCTTTATGAAAGTAAAATGCATGGTTTAAATGTCGCCGTTGGTTTGAATCTACCGATCGGACATGCATGTATTTTGGTTTAATGGTATCAATATTCTTCATAATAAAATCTTCTTGCTTTTCCTTACCGCAAAGTTCCCAAAAGAAATTATAAATCTCCCTCCTTTGGTCATCTGAGAATTTGTTTGAGCAACCAAGTCTGCATTTGGAAGTACAAGGTGGAAGAATCCTTCCCTTTTTCATTAACCTCTCTGATTTAGGTATAGAAATGCATTTTTTCATGGAATTCTGAAGACAAATTCCATCTTTACCTTTACGATTTGATAATTTAGTTCTACTCTTCTTTTTACAGCCAACAGATTCACAAGTCTTAGGTAACGAGCTACTTTCAGGAGAGATTGTCTGCTCAACTGTTCCTGATGAGATTTCACTAAACTTCGTTTCACAATATGCTGAAGATTGGAAGTTATGTTCAGAAGGTAAAGCTGCTTCGTCATCAGACCCTGATGAAGTTTTATTCAGTTTTGAAGATTCTTTTGATGCCTCCAACGAAGGATTTGCATCCAATAAATAAATCGTGTTACCACAATCATCAGGACTACTGCAGGGGTCCTGTATATTATATATATATATATATATATATATATATATATAGTATCAGTAATAGTGCTAGAGTAATACTAGTATTTGATAGAGTAGTAATATAATATATATACTATATATATATATATAATATATTTAGTAATATAACGGTATAGTATATATATATATATACTATATATAATATATATATTGCTGTATATGGTATATATATATTAGTATCTATAGTATGATATAGTATATAGTAATTAAGTGATATAGTCTATGTGGATAATACGAGTATATATATATATATATAGTATATAGTATATACTATATATAGTATAATATAGTTAATATATATAGTTAATATATATATATATAATAGTATGTATATAATGTATATAGTGGTGGTTATATATATATATATATCTCGGTATATTAGTAGGCGTGGCGATCTCCATAGAGTGGGTCAACTATGGTAGTATGTTTATTCCTGAATACCTTGGTATATTTAAATAAGGTATCTGGCAGGATAGATTATATCGTACATTGCCTATTTGTTGTTGCAAATTAGAGTTTGAAAAGAATTCAATTGCAATTTTGCCTGAATAAAATCTTAACTTCTTTGTTTGTTGAGAATCAGGATTTAAGATATTGTAACAGAATGTTTTTTTTCTCTTTTACCCGCCGCTCCTCAGTCGGCTGGTAGTTAACTTCTTCCGGGGCTGTCGATGGGCTGAGCTGTCTGAAGGGAGTCGTAGAGTTCCTAGAGTTTGTGGTGTAGAAGTTAGCTATCACCTTTTTCGCCATCCATGTGGAAGGGGACTTGGAGGAGTAACAGCACAGACGTGTCTAATTGTGATATATATATATATATATAGTATATAATATTATATATAATTATATATATACTATAGTGATAATATTAGTAATAATAATTCATATATATATACGTATAATATATATATATGTATATTCTATATATATTAGTTATTATAGTATATTATATTATAATTATAGGGTTGGAGTGCTGATGTGTATGAGTTTATGGGTATGATTAGGTTACATTCTACATGCCTTTCTCCCGCGTAGTGTGGTGGGTGATGAGGTGTAAATGTGGTCCTTGAGGCAACCACATACACCGGAAAGGAAAAAGTCAGAGATGGAACAACATGAGAACATGCGTCGCAGCTCAGATAAAAATATCCATCCCTAAAGAGTTTTGCGACGGAGACCGTGACGAATCTGAAACCCTGTGGGTATCGTCGTAAAATGTAGGGTTAATCCCTTGGACCAGGAGCCCACAACCATACCCCCTCGAAAAAACCCGTCATTCACACCTATTATACACCTTTCGTCTCGTCTCTGCCTCACTCGCATTCCTTTCCATCAGACATTCCTTTACTGACTCAATCTACTTTTTCTACAGTCTTAACCAACCGACTATACTCTATTCTTTCATATGTCCAAACCATCTTAATACACTCTCGTTTATTCTCTCATTTACACCATTCTTTACAACACACAACTCCATAACACATTCAATGCCCACGCTCATTTTATCAATTCTTCTCCACACCTAATCATTAGACCCCTAAGAATTGTTTACCTGAACAACTGCACTTTAAGATCTACTAGCGATCAAGTGCGCGTCGTTAATTCCAAATCATAGTTTCACTACTATATATTAACACAGGTAACAACATACCCTCATGTAAAACCCTAGCGCCTTCAAGACTTTGTATTCACCAAGCATCTATTTTCACCAGCTACCTTTCCACCTTTCACAACTTTCCTACTACAATCTTCATCATTCGTTCCCTTTTCACCCAACATATAACTTAAATATTTCAGATCAGATCTTCTTGCATATTGTCTCGACCTCCAACATTGCTCCAACTGGTATTACCATATCCGCGGATTCACCTCACTTACTACCATTACTTTACTCATATCTAAAGTTACTTCCAACTCTCTAATTTTACACATCCCTCTCAAAATCTCTTCAGATTCACGAACACAAAACCAAATCATCAGCGTACAATAAGCAAGGCACCCTCCACTCTCTTCCATTCTCCATCACATATATATATATATTTATATATATATTATATATATATATCATATTATATATTATATATATATATATAATATATATATTATATATATATATCTATATTATATATAAATTTATATATATATATATATATTATATATATATGATATATATATATATATATATATTACCGGTATATATAATATATATAATACTATATGATATATAATATTATTATATAATATATATTATATAATATAATATATATATATTATAATATAATATATTATATATATATATATATATATATGATATATATATATAATATATAGTATATATATATATATTATATATATATATATATATACCGTATATAAAATTTAATTTAGAAAATTAAATGAATAAAAATCACCCACCTTTAAGTAATACTCTCTTAATTCTGACCTAAAGTTTGACGCTTGCGTCTGAGGCTGTTTTTGTTCTCCTTCTTCCTCTTCCACTTCTACATCCAATTTTTCCTCTTTTATATTTTCGGGTAAATAAATAGCTTCTATTGGATCAGCAGAACCCTGAAATGAAAATAACATGTAAGAATTTTACATTTTTACACAGTTAACAATATGAAAGAATAGGGTTGTGGAGTGTGTAAAAAAAAATTTAACACCTTTGACTCTCAAACTCTTGCTCCACAACTTTAAAATTTACCAGCTCCAGCACAATCATTTTAAAATATGCGGATCCAGCACCGAATTTCTTGAATATTTGGTTTAAAAAAAAAAATTGTCTCTGGCTCCACCGGTCCCAAAAATTATTTTGTTCCACTGCTCCAAAAAATTATATTTATTTACAATTTATATCTATTTGATATGTAACAAAAAATATTTAAATAAAATATATAAAAACCATGTGAATCACCATTTTTATTTTTAAAATCCCTAAATATAAATATTACCATTACATAAAGTTATTAGGGCAGTACTGGACCCAGGGACTAGAAGACTCTGCCAATTTTAGCAGACTCAGAATCTGCCAAATTCGGCAGGGTTCATGACAGAGTTAAAAGTGCTCAAACTCAATTTACAACTTTTATTATTATTATTATTATTATTATTATTATTATTATTATTATTATTATTATTATTATTATTATTATTATTATTATTATTATTATTATTATTATTAATTATTATTTTCAACATGTTCTATGTATTAACCAAAAAAAACAACAACACAGGTTTGACTCAAATAATAATAATAATAATAATAATAATAATAATAATAATAATAATAATAATAATAATAATAATAATAATAATAATAATAATAATAATAATAATAATAATAATAGGTGCATGACAAGATTAATAGGTGGAAAGCTCTGTGACAGGTGGTGTTAATGATATGTGGTGATGGTGGTTGCCTTCTGGATATAATTAAAGAATGTATGTTGATAGTGAAGTGTGCTTAAGAATAAATGGAGCGGAGAATAAATGACTTAATATTAGTAGTGGAGTGAAGCAGGGATGTGCTATGTCTCCATGGCAATTTAATTTGTATATGGATGGCGTGATGAAAGAATTAAAGGTAAGACTGATTGAGAATGGAAGAGTGTTTAATGCCCTACTTATTGTAGGCAGATGATTTGGTTTCGCGTGGTAAAACTGAAGGAAGTTTAAGAGGTTTGGTGGAGGGGTTTGGTAGGGTGTATATAGAGAGGGGTTAAAAAGTAAATGTAGAAATAAGTAAGTTGATGATGGTGGGTGAGGAGAATCAGCAGTGTGAAATTATGTTGAATGGTAAGTAATTGTAACAAATATCTGAGTTTAAATATTTAGGTTATGTTTTAGATGAAAAGGGGAAGGTTGATGCAGAGTGTGGTAGGAAAGTTGTGTGGTAATAAGATGGTTGGTACAATTAAATCTTTGGTGAAATCAAGAGAACCAAGTCAAGTGTGGTAGGGTTTTGAGTGAGGGTGTGTTGTTACTGGTGTTAATGTATAATAGCGAACCTATGGTGTGGAATAAAAGGCATAGATCTATATACTATGGTGCAGTCTGCTCAAATGGATAATCTTTGGGGTGTGTTAGGTGAGAAGAATCGATTTTGAGGAATGACCGTATTAAGGAGCTGTGCAGTGTGAAGAGCGTGAATACAAAGACTTAAATGAGTCAAAGGAGATTTTACTCTCCATCAGCGGGATTCGAACACTGGACTCCGCATCGCTGAGTTAACAGTAACCGGTCGCCTTATCCACTAGGCCATCCACGTTCCCAAAAAAGAACGTTTCAAGCTGTACTAAGATGGTTTGGTCATGTGGAAAGGATGGATGATAGCCAGTTGGTTAAGCAGATTTTGTTTGGGAATCGACTGGCTGTGGGTGACCTAAGAAACTGTGGAGAGAGAGAGAGAGAGAGAGAGAGAGAGAGAGAGAGAAAAGAGGAGGGAGAGAGAGAGGAGAGAGAGATGAGAGAGAGAAAGAGAGAGAGGAGAGAGAGAGAGAGAGAGAGAGAGAGAGAGAGAGAGAGAGAGAGAGAAGAGAAAGGGAAGAGAGAGAGAGAGAGAGAGAGAGAGAGAGAGAGAGAGAGAGAGAGAGAGAGAGAGAGAGAAGAAAGAGACAGAGATGAGAGAGAGAGAGAGAGAGAGAGAGAGAGATGAGGAGGAGAGAGAGAGAGGAGAGAAGAGAGGTAGGAGAGGGAGAGAGAGAGAGAGAGAGAGAGAGAGAGGAGGAGAGAGAGAGAGAGAGAGGAGAGAGAGCGAAGAGAGAGGGAAGAGAGAAGAGAAGGAGAGAGAGAGAGAGAGAGAGAGAGAGAGAGAAGAGAGAGAAGAGAGTGAGAGAGAGAGAGAGAGAGAGAGAGAGAGAGAGAGAGAAGAGGAGAGAGAAGAGAGAGAGAAGAGTAGAGAGAGAGAAAGTCTGGTGAAGAGAGAGAGAGAAGGATAGAGAGAGAGAGATGAGAGAGAGAGAGACAGGAGAGAGAGAAGAGAGAATAGTAAGAGAGAGAGAGAGAGAGAGAGAGAGAGAGACGAGAGCAAGAGAGAGGGAGGTGGAGAGATGAGAGTGAGAAGAGAGGAGGAGGGAGAGGAGAAGATGAGAGAGAGAAGAGAGTGGAGAGAGAGATGAGAGAGGAGAGGAGAGAGGACGAGAGAGAGAGA
>JABUQX010049495.1:32500-36523 GCA_015478945.1 Trachelipus rathkii | reverse complement strand
ATATATATATATATAATATAAAATAGAATATATATATATATATATATAATATATAATATATATATATAATATATATTATATTATATATATATAATATTAATATAAAATATATAGATGTATATATATATAACTGCTAAATAATAGAACATCTTAAACATTTTAAAATATTTAATCCGACTAGTTTCGGGTTATTACAAAACACCCATTTTCAAGGCTGAATGCATAATGATATAAACAAAATAAAAGTTAAAATGATCATAAAATAATAATAGGCTGCTTCAGTTTTTGGTAAAAAATAAAAAATTAACTAAATAGTTAGAAAAGTCAACCAAAAAATAGAAATTCAACTTCACTTAAGGATGTTTAAATTATTAAAGTAGAATTCAGTAGGGAGGGCTTCCATTTCCAAATATATAAAGATTTCCAAAACTTCCAAATCTTCAGCATTTTCCATGGATCTAAAATTTTGAAATTTGAATCCATATATTATGATTAAACGGGGAATGATTATAAATGGCGAATAGGTGATGATGAATCCTCTAAATTCTTACTGAGATACCCTTGGTTCAGCAATTCGTGTGGAAGACATCTAATTCTTTTCCTATGTAGAAGCATCACAGCATACATTTAATAAATAAACATGAAGAACACAAAGCTAACGGTAGATTTTCTTTAACTTTAAAGAATTTACCAATTCCTAGATCATCTTTATGAAAATAATTTAAACTGTAAATTTGTGGAAAAAGTATTCAATAAATTATTCAATATATATAATATATAATAATACTATTATATATATATATATATAAATATTATATATATATATATATAAATACACAGAGAGAGAGAGAGAGAGAGCTTCATTATGGAGTTTTCATCGAAAAAGTGCTCACCCCTCTTGCCGCCGTCGCCCTTTCGGCTTCCTGCGCCCTTTCGGCTCCTGCGCCCCCCGCACCGCGGGGGTTGCGGGGGCGTTATTTACGCCACTGGATATAAGTTTAATTTATTTCAATTTTAACTTAGGTAACAGTAATGCAGAGGGGTGTTACCGCCAATTTTGTAAAAATCATAAGATATACTTTAAAAAAATAATAATGAATCTTAATGAAAATGATTTAAGTCTTTAGGAAAAAAGGTTACAGCCTCTCAAAGTTCAAAATTTTCCCATAGGCTTTCTTATAAATAAAATTAGTGGGCCTCATGCTAGTTTTAGGTCATCCTAGTTCAATAGATAAGATTAAGGTGCATAAGTTTTCTTTGTGCATAACCTACCAAAACTTGTCATACCTAACTAAAGGGCTGAAACCAACTGATGACAAAATGAAAATCTATGGGAGTTTTAACAGCTTTGAGAGGCTGTAACTTTTTTTTCCTAAAGAGAGCGACAATTTTTGATTTTCATTACTTCATTATTATTTTTTTACAGAATATCCTGATTTTTATAAAAATCTTGGGTGACACCCCTCTGCTCTACTATTACTTTTACTTAATATAGGTAACTTTATATTAAAATTAGCTATAAGTAATAAAGATGTCAATTAATAATCATAAATAAGAAATAACAATGTGTCCCTATTCACCCCAGAGTGAATAGGATTAAGTTAGGCCTGGATTTAACCACTACTGTACTGTTTCAAACAAAGATTACTTTGCCAGTTTAAAGCTAACATACTCAACTGTATACACGGAAAAAATAATTAAAATCTGTTCACAGCTTTTCATTTTTTAAAGTAAGAAAAAATTTTCAAAAGTGAAATTCTATTTAAGGAAATTTCTTCCCCTAATACATTATAATTTTTTAATAATATAAAAACGTCTATAATATGTCCCAACTCACCCCGCCCCATGCTACTTGATAGGGAATTTTTTTTTTAGGGATGGCCAAAAAATATCGATATATCGATATTTTTGGCTCGATGTATCGATATTTTTTGGCATATTTCTCCGGGCGATATATCGAAATTTTTCTTAATACGAAACCATATACTTTTCAACAAAAAAAAATTAAAAGGCCGGAAAAAAAATAAAATCTTATCCCCCTCTCCAGACACCTTGAACCAAAACTCTACCGTTCCAGAAGCCCGACTGCAGCCGGGCGGGCACACAGGCACATGCATCGTTTCCAAGCCCGTTTGCGCACCTCTACGTCATCGTAAACGTCACAGACAGGCGCCCGTTCTTACATCCTCAATTCGGGAATTAGCAAACGGGCGGGCGCGGAGGAATATTTGTTTACAAACAAATCTTATATAAAGCAACGTGAGCGGAAATGATTTGCCAAAGATTTTTAATATTTTAGTAAGAGTCATGATAGGAATACAAGATAAGGTAAAATTGCTTAAAGGATAACCATATAGATTGCAAGAGAATTTTTTATGTTAATAGCTAGCGTGATATTTTAATAGCAATTCTGTCGTAGCTGTGTATGTATGATACACCACTTATTATTTGTAGGGAGTATGCCATATGAAAGCCTAATTGAATGGACCCGTAATTTATTAAATATATATATATATAGATTATATTATATAATATATATATATTATATATATATAATATATATATATATATATATAATAATATTATATATATATATTATATATTAGAATATATATTATATATATATATTATATAATATTATATATATAATATTATATACACATATATATAAAAAGCATCAAGCATTTAAATAAACAAATTTTATCAGCTAAAATAAAAAGAAAAAATAACAGTTTCTTTTCAGCAAGCATTTTCATCGATGAAACTAAAAAAAAAATTATTATTCTAATATTTTAATACCACCTTATATACTATTATAATTTTAGATCGTGCAAGCTTCGGTGTGAATGACCTTGAATCCGTAACATTACCTCCGAAGCAAAAGTTGCCAAATAGTATTTTAAGTTTCGCTTTGGAGAAAATATTATTTTTCCTTATTTATATCCTTTTTAGGGGTTCGAGCCGACGGAGGACATAGGGACGAAGTCCCCCTGTCGTCCCCTGTAGCCGAGACAACCCGACTCTTCTATCATCTTGTTTACCGTGGGATTTGCTTAGTTAAAAAAGAAAAAATTCAACATTTGGCACCTTGCTGCTGCTCACTCGAGTAGCGAGTTTCTTGGAATTCTCAGAAAACGGTAATATATACAAGTTTTTCAACATTTTTAACTATTTAAAATTTTCAATGGCTTTATTTTTATTTATTTTTTTTTAAATTTCATTGGTAAAATTCTCCTGATTAATTAAAATGTTATTATTTTCCTTTACTGTTATGTTTTTGTTACGTGCATGGCTTTCTGGAGGCTGACGCATATATATAATAATTTATATATATATATATTACATATATATATATATAATATATATATATATATTATATATATATATATATATATATATATATATATATATATATAATTATAATATATATATATTTGTTACCCAGAAGGTTGTCACCCCCGATTTTTATGAAATCCAGGATAACTCAAAAAAAATAATAATGAGAATAAATAAAAACTTTTATTTTTATTTTAAAACGTATATATATAGATATATATATATATATATATATATATATATATATAATATATATATATATATATATATATATATATATATATAATTATTATATATATTATATATTATATATAATAAAAAAAATATATATATATATTAATATATATATAGATCAACAAACAAAAAAAAATTATAGGAAACTTGCAAGATCTTACAACATAAATGACCGTCCTATGGGGAGAAAATTATGGGGAGGCTTGTAATATCTTGTGGCGTTTTGGCATGGGTTTTAGCCGGTCCCTATATGGAATTTTCCCATAAGATCTCATAAAATTATTACAATCTAGTGGGGAAGGCTTATAAGTAAATTCTTGCAACTTCCTACAATCTCCCCAGAAAATACCACTAAATGCTTACAATATTATTACAAGTGAAACCATCAATTTCCTACAAGTTGCTTGTAGGAATTCTTTCGCTTACTTATTCCCATTAAAAAATGTTCATAGG
>JABUQX010049495.1:7500-10000 GCA_015478945.1 Trachelipus rathkii | reverse complement strand
ATATATATATAGATATATACATATATATATTATAGTATAGTATAGTAGAGTATAGTATATATAGTTATATATACGTAATTATAGTGTGTCCTTAGAATTATCTGGACAATCTTCTCATAGTATAAATATATTATTAGTGAACCAAAGAGTTTGTAACAATTGTATTTAGAATCTTTATTATCCAAAATTTGTTTCACATAAGTGACAATGTTTCAATATTTGCACCATTAGTGATTCTCAAAACATCAAGTCGATATTCCAAATTCTGTCATGTACGCTCCAGTATTTCCAATTAATTTGTTTAAATATAGGAATATGGGCTGATATTCTTGTTTTTAAATCAGCAATGTCTGTCACCTGGGTCTTGTACATAAGATCTTTGACGAATTCTCAAAGGAAATAAAGCGCATGGTGTGATGTCGGGAGATTTAGGCTTACAAGGAATTGAAGCGGGTGGAGGTCCAAGATCCTTAACCGTCTAGATATCCCGACATCACACCTTGTAATTTTTTCCTTTGGATATTCGTCAAAGATGTGTACAATCCTCAGGTGACAGACATTGGTGATTTAAAAGCTAGAATCTCAGCTGCTATTCAACAAATTAATGTAGAGATCCTGGTTCGTACATGGCAAAATTTGGGTTATCGACTGATGTTTTGAGAATTACTAATGGTGAAAATATTGAATGTTTGTAACATTGTCACTTAAGTGGAACAAACTTTTTTATCCAAAGATTTTAAATACGTTTTTTTAAACTTCTTGGTTTGACAATAATATATATGTTTATGAGAAAATTGTCCAGTTATTCTCATAATATAGTATATATATATATATATATATAGTATAATGCTTATATATATATATATTATAATATATAATAATAATATAATATATATATATATATTATATATATATATATATATATATAGTATAATTATATATAGTATAGGTAGTAAATAGGAAGTATATCTAGGTATATATCTATTACTAATATATATATATATATAGTAATATAATAGAGTAGTGTATATATATATATATAGTAATATATATATATACTATGCCCCCTGCTCCTAAAAACTAGTATAAATTATCCTATATAGATGATATATATATATAATTATAGTAAATAAAATTAATAAAATTAAAAAAAAAAATTTATTTATTTTCCCCCCCTTCCACAAATTCAGTGCGGCCAAAAACAAAAATGTATTTGCATCATTTAAGCTTTCCTACAAATTAATATAGAAAAAAAAATATACATTAAATAGCTCTAATCGTTATAACAGAAGAATATTACTATTTAATATTTTTTATGAAATTGCTATATTTATAGTTTTATTATATTATATTAGTTAAGGTTGAAATAAAAAAATAAATTGAATTTTTTTTTATAAATATTTCGTTATCGATGTGCATGTATGTAATGTTAATTGAGTGTAAGGAAACAGTTATTACAATATATTATAGGTGAAACCATTTTCCTATAAGTTGCTTAAAGGAATTCTTTCGGTTACTTATTCCCATTAAAAAATGTTCATAGGTTTATTTGTAAGATTAATGGGTCCCTTTTGTCAAGCTATGAAAACTACTCTTTATATGAGTAAAATATGTAGTTTTCATAGTATGACATTTAAGGCTCCATTAACCTTGCAGAGAAACCTATGGACATTTTTATATGGGTTGGATTAAACCAAACCATATAAAAATGTCCATAGGCTTCTCTGCAATGCTAATGGAGCCCTAAATCTCATATTATGAAAACTACTTATTTTACTTGTATAACGAATAGTTTTCATAGCTTGACAAAAAGGACCCATTAATCTTACAAAGAAACCTATGAACATTTTTTAATGGGAATAAGTAACCGAAAGAATGCCTACATGCAACTTGTAGGAAATTGATGGTTTCACCTATAATATATTGTAATAATATTGTAAGCATTTTTTGTGGGGAGATTGTGGGAAGTTGCAAGAACTTGCTTATAAGCCTTCCCCACTAGATTGTAATAATTTATGGGATCTTAATGGGAAAATTCCCCATAGGGACCGGCTAAAACCCATGCCAAAACGCCACAAGATATTACAAGCCTCCCCATAATTTTCTCCCCATAGGACGGTCATTTATGTTGTAAGATCTTGCAAGTTTCCTATAATTTTTTTTTTGTTGGGAGCTATGCCTTTGAGGTGTGAAATTTAAAAAAAAAAAAAAAAAAAAACCCTGTGCCGAAGAACAGGGATCTCTCCCAGCTCTCTAACTATGGTCCTATCGCTTTAACCTCCGTTATTAATAAAGTTCTCGAATATATTCTCAACTGAAAGACTTGGAAACATCTCATTTCTTCTTATCTTATCTCTCTGATCGCCAGTATGACCTTCGTAATAAACGTCCTACTGCAGAGAGAGAGAGAGAGAGAGAGAGAGAGAGAGAGAGAGAGAGAGAGAGGGAGAGAGAGATTTCACTCTTCTCTTCTCTCTGATGCGTCAGTAAGATTTTCGTA
>JABUQX010049494.1:55000-57500 GCA_015478945.1 Trachelipus rathkii | reverse complement strand
TCTATATATTAATATATAGTGTCAGGTATTATTTTCCCAGATTGGAGAGTGCTGGTTATGGTATTAGAGTGTTGGGCTTGCCATATTACATACAACAATTATAATATATAATTAATAATTTTGTTGAAGTTATGATAAAGTGTTATATAGCTTTAGTTCCCGTATTTTTAGTTTTAGGAGCTATAATTAGTATAATGTATATACCTTTTAATAAGGTAGGTAACAAAATATATATTTAAATATATTATTGTTATATATATATATTATATAGTATATATAGTATAGTTCCTAATACTTGTGACTATATTGAGGTTTATAAGATATGATATAATTATGGTATATAATAGTATACTCTCCAGATAAGTGATAATATAGGTTATATACTTATATGGATATAATATAAATCGGTTATATTATATTATGATATGAGTATAAATTGCGTATGTAAATATATAGGTAAAATAAAATCAAAATATATAGATATCAGTACTTTGAATATAAATATAGTGTCTATACAGATAATAGCTTATCAGTTAGGTTGATATATAACTCGTAAAGTTAGTAATATATTAAAAAAATAAAAAAACTATAAACCTACAATAAAGTTGTTAGTTTGGTGGTATTTGGTTGTTTAACAATATTAAAATATAAAATCTCTGACTAATTTGCATTATATATATATACTATTATATATATATCATGTAATGATATGAATTATTTTTACTCCTCATTTGAATATTAAATAGATTATAATTAACCGAAACACTGAAGACCCGTTTTTCTTCCATAGGTATCTTCCATTAATTCCTGCAAAGAAAACACTACTGGCATGCAAGTAGAAGTCGTATTTAGTAAGTTGTATAAATACTTTAAAAGAAATAACTGCCACTTCACCTTTCAAGTGGAGTTTAAAGATCATAAGATTTTTTACAGTATCAAGAACGGATAGTATGAAATACCTTGAATTAAGAATCAGAAATATGAAATAGTGGACGTTGTTATTTACGAATAATGGCCCTGAAATTAAGCCAATCTCTTCTATTAGACCTGTTTACCCTAATTTAAAAAAAAAAAAACTTTATTAATTTAGAGATTTAAACGGCCAAAAGGGAATACTTCTTCCTTAAAGAAAATTGTCATTCCGAAATTAATGAAAATGGGAGTGTCATTATGTAGCTTTGGAAAAAAGTGGACTCAATTACTGAGGAAAGCATTGTGGCTCTATGTCTATCAAAGAAAGATTAAATTTCGTCTTTGGTGAAGACATCCCAAGACCGATTTCCCCCTTAGATGAATTCATCAAAGAATCTCTTAGCTGATATTAATGATTTTGAGTTAATTTCTAAAGATCAATCCGCTTCCTTTTCTTCATCCTCTTCTTCTTTTTCCTCTTCATCCTCTTCTTCTTTTTCCTCTTCATCCTCTTAATCTTCCTCCTCTTTTTATTCTTCTCCTGCTACCTTTTTAACACCTCTTCCTTCTACTTCATCTAAATTTTATATTCCATTTAAAATTGTAACTCCTTCTCCTTCTACTACAGCTTTAAATCCTCCTTCTCCCTCCACTTCCCTTTCCCCTACTTCTTCTTGGGATTGAATTCATCTGAATTCATTAGGTTCCTCTATGGATCTTGAATAGTAATTTTTTTACCTTCATAAGTATTGACATTAATTTACCAATTTTCTTTACATTTGTTAAAATTGTATTAGTCTCAATAAAAATATTATTTTGGAAAATCTTTTCATTTCCAAATGATCGTAAAATTAACTGAGGGGGTAGTGTAAAATATGGATTATTTTTACTACTCATTTGAAAATTAAATAGATTATTTGAGTCTCCCTTTGAAATTCACTTTTCTAAAGTTCTCTAAATTCGTCATTTTTTCTCTTTTTCAGACTAAATTCAATTTCATTTTAGATGCAGCTTATTTTTTTATAATGTAGTATTAAATTTGCTAACTTTTGATACATAAATCGTTTCATTATTCATTCTAAAGCTAAAGTTTCGTTAATTTTTACACCTTATTTGTGCAAGTTTTCTTTGATTCAAATCTTATTTTATGGCCAACTGAGATTATTATTAGTATCATTTTTCTTTATTATTATCAAGGTTTTTAAGTATTTTTATTAATTCTTTTATTTTTTTATTCATTTTATTTATTTATATTATTAATTTATTTTCTTATAAATTATTAAGTTTATGCATATAACATTTATTTACTCTTAAATTGATATTTTAAAACTTTTTGAACTCCTCAAAAATGACGATTGTTAAATTGGTTCTCCATTTTTTTTGATTGACTGTATACATATTTTGAAGTCACGTAAACTCAGGAATATTGGTAAATAAAGTTTATTATTGGATTTTTTGTAGTGAAATTAATATTTCATTATTTATTTATTTATTAATTATTTAAGTAATTATCATTGTAAATTTTACCTAAATTTAGTTTTTCTTTAATTTTTAGTATTGATCATAATCTCATTTGGTAACATCATGA
>JABUQX010049494.1:45000-50000 GCA_015478945.1 Trachelipus rathkii | reverse complement strand
GGCAACCAAATCACGGCCAATTAAATCAAATTATAGACCTCAACAATAGAATTAATAGCCTATTTAATTTAAATAATAAAAAAAAGAATTTGAAACAAAACACCCAAACACTAATCCATAAATCAAATCCAACAAAAATTGTCCGTACAAGAAAAAAATAATCCAAACTTTACAGTCAACCCACTCAAAACCACGAAGCTATCTGTAAACAAAACAATAAAATCCCTAACCCAAAGACCAATGCAATATCATTATGTCTTACTATACAAAAATCATCCATAAACCCACAATCTCAACCAATAAACGACTTAAAAAATTAAAATCAAACTAAGAAGACACCATTCACTCTCTTGGAAGTACTCAACATTATCAAAAATCTTAAAAACTCATAAGCAGTAGGACCAGACCAAATATCCAACATTCATCTCAAACAAACGGGAACCAAAGCTATAACACCTCTAACTCAAATATTTATTGTTGTATGGCAAACCAACACTCTACTACCATAACCAGCACTCTCCCACCATTCTGGAAACACGCACATATAAGCCCCATACTAAAACCTAACCTAGCAAACCATTGACAACCTAGCTTCATATAGACTTATATTATTGCGTTATACATTATCAAAAGTATACGAAAAATTAATCCTAAATAGCATATCCCCCTTCATTCCCCTATTAGACTCACAACATGAATTTAGACATAAACATTTCACTACCACTATCTTAACCGATCTAACACCATACATCCTTACTGGTTTTAACCAAACTCCTTCCCCTTCTCGTACTCTCCTAGTAGCAATAGACATCAACAAGGCATTTGAAACAGTCCCCCATCACATCTTAATAGACAGAGTATTAAACACAGATATAACCATCAAAAATATTTAAAAAATAATACCAAATTTTCAATCGGGCCCTACAGCTAGTCATACAAAGACGCCACTCCTTCAGTACATGTAAATTATATAATCGCGTCCCTAGGGAGTATCCTTTCACCAAAACACTTTTAACCCTTTATACATGATCTCCACTTCAAACCATCCCTATTATATAAAAAATTAACAACTATGCAGACAATCTAACAATTACAGCTCAAAACTCTTCTGTAAACGCAGCATGCAGAGAACTACAACAATATAAACTAACTAAAACAATGGCTAAAAACAAATAGAATGACTACGTCAGCTCAAAAAAAAAAAAATCTCTTTACAGTTACCCACCCCTGACGGAGGAGAATCAAATATTCACCCAGCAGTTTACATAAAAACAATAAACTTCCTTCTCAGTAAACATCCTACCATCCAATTTCTGACTTTTGGAACGCAATGAAATTCAACCTCTGTACAATCAACACAATATTACTTCGACAGCCGCACATAAATTAAACGGTGAAGCATTAAACTAGAACAAAATTCGGGCCAACATACGGAGACCTTTTAATAGTGCACAGAGACAATACCTTCGCACTTTCTTAAACTACGATCAACCTACCTGGCAGCCCACAATATCACAAACCATATTCTCAGAAACTGAAACCGTACAAAATGAAGCTGCTTAATAATTCAATAATTGCTACTTCCCACCCACACCCATTCACCACACCCATCCACCACACCCATCACCACCCCATCCAGCCACAACATCCACTACCTACTAACGAGCAAAATTTATCACTTAAAAGAGCATCTTGACATGATAGGTTGTTAATATCTAGGATAGTAAATCACTCTCCGAAAATATCACCCATACATCAGACATACACAACTCCATCACCTAGGAAGGAAACAACCATACCAGTTACTATTATTCTGACATACATACAACATACTTCAACCCCTCCACTTGTTGATCCCCCATTATCAAGTACATTCAAATGAAACCAGTTCACCAAAAGAACGATTTTCCTATATTAAAATAACGCCATACTCCAAGCAAGTCCACCTGATATATCCCCTGCAGAAAAAAACAATGGACCGTCAAACCCGAGTTAATTAACTCGTTCATTTTTCGTTAACTTTTAACGCTTTCGTTAATTTCGAAAAGAAGTTACGGACTATTAACTTAGTTACATTTGCTGAATTAACGTTTAACGAGTTAAAATTCTTCCCATACATCCGTTAACCGTACCTTCATTTACGAGTTTATGAAAATATTTCTTAAAAGATTTTAAATTGTATTAGATTCGATTTCGATAGCAGCTAAACTTTTTTTTTTTCCTAAACGCACCTCTCAATGGATCAAAATGTGTTTATTCTTACACGGTTATTATCCCGTTTAGTAATGTTTAACATGTTTTCCTTATGTTGTATTCTCATTTCTTATTGGTTCGCTGAAGAAAAAAAGATAGTGACTGTTGCCCGTTCAATGAGTCATTAACTTCTTTCGTTCGTTACTTGAACTTGCTTCTTTTGTGACCAATGAAAAATATAAGAAGTAGGCCTAATAAGCGTTGTAATTTATAAAAAAAAAATATCATATTTGTTATTAAAACTGTGGAGTTGTATATATAATATATATATTATAGTATATATATATATATATATATATATATAGTATTATAATATATATATTATATAATATATTAATATATATATATATAATATATATATATTATATATATTTATATATATACTAATTATTAATATATATATATATTATATATATATATACATATATATATATATATATATTATTATATAGTTAATATACTATATTATATATATATATATTATAATATAATATATTATATATATATATATATATAATATATACATATATACACTATATATAATATATATATATATATATTATTATAATTACTATATATATATATATATAATATATATATATATATATATATATATATATATATTATATATATACTATATATATATAATATATAATTTTTCATTAAAAATAAATCTTGGTATCGTGCAATCATAAAATGAAAAATTTATGAAAAATTATTACTAATCCTACATATTTTGAAGACGTTAACGAATAAACGATTACCGATAACGCTTATGATTAAACCGCCGTTACAATTTTTTTTCGTTTAAACGATTAAGGATCTAACGGCGTATAACTTCTCATTAACGGGTGCACCAGTCAAGGAGTTTCAGATGCATTTGGTGGGGGCTTCACGATTGAATCGAGATAAGGAGCTCAACTAAGGCCAACTTAGTTATGGTGAGCTTGGTTTGGTCAATTGCAAGAGCTAGCCATTTGAATGCTCATGTTTATTAATGAGAGCGGTATCAAAGTATCTGCTAAGCAAGCAGATTGAGAAATTAGGAACAATATAGAGTTGTTTCCATGGGAATAGGGAAGGAAGGTGTCACCGGAAGGGTATTGTCTTCTTTGAGAATGTGTTGGGGTTGCGATAATGGTCCAATATAGGACTTCGGATGGGAATTGCGCAAGGTCTAGATACTGGAGATTTGCCCAGTAACTTCATTCATGAGAGTGATTTTGGGAGCTTGGACAGTCTGATTGGGAGAAATGGGGACCTCTGGGTCTATCTTCATGCCTTCAACAGACCCAGAACGCTTAGAGGCGTTTGTAACGTAACGTTGGACAGTTTTCCATTCACCTTTCTCGGAAGTGCAGGAAGCATTAGAAAGAGGAAATGGAGTCATCACATTCAAGCTCCATTTGGGAGCTGTTATCCATTCAACTGTTACGGTATAGAAACCCTTAGGGAGTGCTGATGTAGGAAATCGGTGAGGAAGCAGAGTATAGGAAGTTCAGAAGGAGCTAGAGTTAATCTTTGCAGGACTATTTAGAGGTTGAATTGATGGTTCGTTCAATAGCTGTGATTGTTTGAATACAATCTGTTGAAGCTATTGCTTTTGTCTCTGGAGTAGATTTTATGGCGAGGTCGGCTCGGAGCTTTGCATTTCTTTACGTCTGGGGTTACTTGTGTTTTTGATTTTTAAAAATTCAATGCTTCTGTATTTTAAACGAATAATCTTTAAGCTTGGCGACTATTCTTTCTGTGTGTTTAAAATATTTTTCAGATTTTACAGTAATAGTGGGAGGCGAATTAAGGGAACAAAGAGACCCGTCCTCTTGGCATAAGTTTGGTGAACCTATTTGGTAAGTATGGGACAGTGTGTCTCGCAGGAAATGCTTTTTCCAATTTTGTTCTGATGAACGCCAGCTTGTTTTCATTGCTTGGTTTTTTAGAGCCTAGTATCAGGATAGGGTTTGTTGATGGCTTTTGACGGGAGACTTGAATCGAGGGCTGCTTTTGTACTCTTTGAAAAGTTTGTGTATAGGGCAATAAAGGCAGACAGGTGGAGTAACTGCTGGAGTTTACACTGGAATTTAGGATAGGAGTTCGTGTTAGGATGGGGGTTGCGAATCTGTTGGCGGAGATTACACTCGGAGGCGTGTGGGCAGCTGTTAATTGTGACGTAAGATTGATTTTTGATTTGTCTGATATTTTCCCTTGAGCTGGCGTATAAAAAGCACTCTCTTGCTCAAATTATATGTACTGTTACATTAATTCCCAAAACCTCTGTTCAACAGTAAGACGGACATTGAAAGGAAGAAGCACTTGGGTCCTCCCACGTTTTCTACAGCATAGGGGTATTTTCACATGGAGTGTGAAATAATTCTCCGCAGATTGGGCATATGTCATCCTGTCCCCTACAGTATTTTCGGGGATGACCAAACCGTTGACATTTGAAGCAACGTCTGGGTCGAGGGATAAACGTGCGAACACTGTGACTTGTGAACCCTATTTTCACCTTTGTAGGGATGGAGGGGAATAAGGTCAACAGCAACGATCGATTTTTGGTTTGTCAGGCGAGTCCCGACGAGGGGGAAATCTTTAAATGTTTGTAACGGAAAATCTTTTTCTGCTGGCGATTTCTCATTATGACAGCTAAATCTTCGTCTTTCTGTTCAAAACAGAAAAATATAGTGCCTTTATATGTGTTTCTTATATCGTCAGGAGTGCTAGTAATGGAGTTTGCGAGAGAATGTTAA
>JABUQX010049494.1:17500-35000 GCA_015478945.1 Trachelipus rathkii | reverse complement strand
CTACCTAAAGTAACATAAAATAACCTTACTTAACGTAACATAAACCTTACTAACTTAATCAAACTTATATTATTATATAATTTATTTCACTTTCCATAGTTTCAATAAACAACAAAACCACAAGTTATAAAAATATATATATGAAAATAGTTTAAACACTTTTCACTATGCGCGCGCGTTCTACATTTTGTTCGATAACGTAACTATGGAAAAAATTAATTTCAGCTTCATGGGACAGGGATAATGGACATGAGCCGTTTATATATATATATATATATATATATATATATATATATATATATATATTATTATATAATATATACTATATATATAATATGATATATATATATATTTATATATATATATATATATATATATTATATATAATATTATTAATATACCTAAGTAAACCATGGTCCTCAAAATAAGTTTAGTATTGGAGAAGGTTGGTAATTAATTTTTATAGCAAAATTAAATAAAAAATTCGATTTGCTATAAAAAGAACTTACTTTTTTTTATTTTTTGTGCTTTGCAAATTGATTTATTTTCCAATTCATTTTATTTAAATTATTTTAGTTTATTTCAACGTAATATTTATTTATTGTGTCCACAATAAGTGTTGGTATATAATATATATATATATATATATATACTATATAATATAGTATATATATATATATATATATATATATATATATATATATATTATATATATTATATATCTATATTTATTAGATATATAATAGATGGTCAGATTTTTTAATGCTCACAGTATGTAGCTAGAGAAGAACGGCAGGTCCTACAGTAAAACAAAATTATATATTGGAATCAGCGAAAATTCTAAGGATGGATTTAAACTTTTTTTTTCTTTTTTTTTTTTTTTTTTTTGAAAGTAAAACTTTTTTTTTTTAACTGAAAGGAGATACCCTAGAGTAAACCGCAAAGATGGCAGGAGTCCGGGTCTCTCGCCTCCCGGTGGACGACGGGGGGGGACTAATCCCCCCCTCCGGGGATGCGTCCCGGAACCCCCGTCTTTGGTCTGTTGGGTGTCGCGGGCGGTTCTCCGACATCCCTCCGGGTATGAAACGTCCCCCCCTCTGTCCTCCCGTCGGCTCGAGCCCCCGTAATTTTGTTGAAATAATTTTGTTTTTTTTGTTTCAAAATTTTAAGTTTTTTTAGGGCTCGAGGCCGACGGGGTGATCAGAGGGGGACGTTTCTTACCCCGGAGGGATGGTCGGAAGAAACCCCCGCGACACCCAAAGACCAAAGAGCGGGGTTCCGGAGACCATCCCCGGGAGGGGGAAATAAGGTCCCCCCGTTCGTCCACCGGGAGGCCGAAGAGAGACCCGACTCCTGCCTCTTTCGTGTTTACCCTAGGTATTCCTTTAGTTAAAAAAAAAAAAATTTTTTAGCTTTTAAAGTTAAATAATGTCAGCTTTAGACACTGATATATATAGTACATATATATATATATATATATATAATATATATAGATATAATTATATATATATATTATAATATATTATATATATATATATATATATATATATATATAATATATATATATATATATATATAGTATATAAAAACATTTTTTAAAAGAATTGTGTGTTCAGTACGTTAATATAAAATCTCTAGGCAACATTAGTACGTTTATGCTCTCAAGCTACTTTTTTAATTACCTCTTATCTAAGAAATTGGCCTATAATATATATAGAGTATATATATATATAATAGTATATATATATAGTATAGTAATAATATATAATATAATATTATATATATATAGATATATACTATATATATATTATATTATATATATAAATATAATATATAAGTATATATATATATATATATATATATATAAATCATCCTCTTATCCACAGACTTGGTAGTGGGGTGCGTATTTTACACCGGAACAGAAAGGTAGTAGTAAACATGAAGAAAGTCGAAAGCAAAAAGCATCTCCAACATCATACAATCATAAATCCGCACATATATCTAGTTAGATCATCACCACCATGAGTAGACACTCGTAGCAGAGTCACGATAAAAACATCTTCTACCCTAGAGGCTGTGAACTTCATTCACCATGAACTGCGAAACATGAAATCTACTCTCTATCTGTGGTATCTCGTCATGTATTTTTATTACACTTCTGAGGTGCAAGGTTCTCCAGTAAACCGTACTCGTCTCTATAAACCCAGCCAAATCCTACCTATTCCTGTTATGCACCTTTTCTTCTTTCGCCCCACTCCTGCCAGATTTCACATTCTCATCACTTTTGCAGCTCTCTCGTGTATATGATACAACCAACTAATTTTGCATAATCAGGGTACTCCACAACAGCAAATAAGCTCAATATTTCTCCTATGCACGACTCGCCAGCTATCTTCTTTTTATACTCCCACATAGCCTGTAAATCATATACAGAAGCGTAATACAGTCCACATATCCCTTATCATCAGTGACCAAACCAATCTTCCAACTGATACTCTCGTTTAAATCTCTCATTATTCTCCTTTCTTCAAAACCACACAATTCAGTAATTTGACATTTGTCATTGCTCTATATATTTTATTCAAATTCTCTTCATACCTAACACACTAATAAAATTGTCACATTTATACTGATACACACATTTTGATACCTATTAAAATCTATACACTCTCATTCCAGACCATAGTTTTACTTATATACATTACATTATAACCACTCATTATATTATATATATATGTAACAATCACTAGCCCTCTAATGAGCTCATAAAAATCCCTTAGCACATTACTAATAGATCTAGTCCCTTTACGTCCACCGAGGATTCAAATTGCTTACCTAGCACACCTACACTATACCATTTCTACAGCTTTCTTACTATTTTCATGCATTCATACTTTCCCTTTTCAGTACTAAAACATATTAATACCTAAATATGTTAAACTCAGACACTTGTTCCAGTATATTTAGATCATCATATATCTATACATAATTTATCTATCACACGCGATTATGTGCCTTCAACTCTGCTATACCATACTTATTATACTTATATTCATACATATTACTTGATACAAACCCCTCCTTTTACACCACTATACCTGCTCAATATCCCCTATCTAATACATCCTCTCATAACTCTATATTCAGTAAATCGCCTTATTCTACTTAAAATTGGCAAGTTAGATATATATTCAGTAGGCACCCATCCACAACTCTAACAATATCTTCCTACTCATTCTCAACATCCTTCTATCTGCTTATAGCGACCTATACCAACCCTTACTAATCATTTTCACTATAAATCACCCATCTCAATATATACAATAAATAAATAATATGAATTATATATATATATAATATATATATATATATTTATTATAATATATATGTATATATATATAATATATATTATATATTATAATATATATCAATAATATATATATATATATATATAATTATAATATAAAATATATATATCATATATATAGTATATAATATATATATTATATATATTATATATAAATTATATTATACTATATACTATAATATATAGTATATGTCTACTGGACGTATATCGCTAATTTATTAGATATGTTCGATGAAGATTGTAAAAATATGTATTTATTAAGCAACTACATATTACTACAGTGAAAGGGATACTCGAACAAAAAAATAAAAATAGAATCTCAAAATCGTAAAATTGTGTCCCACTTCACCAAAATTCTATCCCTCCACCCTCAAACTCCTCTAGAGGACACCTACACCAAATTATACCCCTTCTACCCCTACCTCACTACAATAAATCTTAAATGGTAATTTTAATTACTCAAATATTATATATACCTTTGTGCCCTCGATGTAATAGTAAGTCTAACTAATTAAATACAACTGATGAAATAATAGATATAATTAAAAGAATAGAGTTAACTATGTATAATATATAGTATATAGTATATATATTATATCATATATATATAATATATATATTAATATTAATATATATAGTATTAATATTAATATATATTATATATATATATATATTGTATATTAATATATATGTAGTATATATATATATATTATATAATATATATTATATATATATAATATATTAATATATATATATAGCTATATAATATAGTATTATATATATATATATAAATAGTTTATATATATAATATATTATATTATATATATTATTACTGTATATATATAAAGTATTTATATATATTAAATATATAATATATATATATATATTTAATATATATATATATATATAAGCTATATAGATATATATTAATTATATATATATATATATATATATATATTTTGTATTAGTAATATATATAGGTATATATATTAATATTATATATATATAATATATATATATATTTATAATATTATTATTAATAATATTATATATATATATATATATATATTATTATATATATATAATATTAATAATTAATATAATATATATATATAGGTATTATCAATATATAATAATAGTATATATATATGATATAATATTATATACTTATATATAATATTAATTAACTATATATATATATATATATATATATATTATATACTTTATATATATATATATATATATATATATATATATATATATATATATAATATTATATATATTTATATATCAAATATATTAAGGTATATATATATATATATAATATATGTAGGGTATATATATAATATAATATATATATAGGCACTTTCCCTATAAAAGGCCTAGCATGTTAAAACCTAGAAAACTATAACTTCTACAGAAAATAAATGACATTTTATGTGATATTTTCAGCAAATAGTACATATGATTCTATATACAGATGAACTTAAAAAGAAAAAAATAATATATTTGATATCATAAGTATATTGTGTAATAATAATAATATTTTTAGAAATCATTTAAGTATAATAATCATTAATCTACAAGCGTACGTAACTGTAGATATATGACTTTGTATCCCTGCTGAGTAGTTATCGTAATACAGTAGAGGAGCAGATATTATCCAGAATATTATTTTATTTTTACGCTTTGTAAGGAAAATGTTATGTGATGATGTTGGAGTGTTTATATCTACTAGTATATATATAGTGAGACGGATGACCGTGATCGAGAAGAGGAATCAGGAATGGGCAGTGAGCAAGTCCCTATCACTCCGTGCTCATCAACCCAGGAATACATGGGTAACATAGGCATCTCGTTAGAAGCTGCGCAGGCCGTGATGTCTCATTCTTTTATACTATAAACTCTGGCGTGGTTGCGCTCAAATTACTCTCTCTCTCTAAAAATTAAAAAAGGGAAAATTAGGGGTTCTTTTTCTTCTTTCTCAAAAAATCTTAAAATCTGAAGTGAAGCGATGTGTTTACGCGGTACGTTCGATAGTGGCTCACGTGACAATATCATCCACAACGTTAATCTCACAGATTGCTTACACTCTCTCTATAATATATTAATCAAAAAGGTGTAATCGCTTAGGTATGTTTTTAAAATAAATATATAATATATGAGAAAACGCGGCATTATTTAGATTATAGTCTCATTTCTCGTGCATGTATATTTTGATCACTAATGTGTGCTGGCTTCTTATCTATCTCTCATTGTTAGGCGTGTTTTATAGTTTTTAGTTACTAACTATTGCCATTATCTGCTTTCTCTCCGTGGTGATTCTTGTTATTAATCGAAGGCTATCAGACAGTATTATTATATATAGGTATAGGTAGTGAAGAGATAGATAGTAATAAGTAGTAGCTATATATGACAATATAGTATAATTTAATATAGTATGATAATATATATATATTGAGTATAATATAAATAATTATAAGTAGGTGAAATAAATAATATAAAATATAGTATATATATATATATAATACTAATATATATGATATAATATATATATATATATATATATATATTTAGAGTTAGGGGAGGATATATAAGTAAGGGTGATTAACTAGCTTATAGATAAGTTATAAGAATGTATGAACCGTGCGTATTATATATTCATGAATTATTAATATCTTTACTCTCTAGTGTATTGATTTACCACTTATAGGTCATTCATGATACAGTATTAGTTATTATCGAATTGATTTAATTATGATATTAGTATATTAATTAAGATTAGTTATGGTAATTATATAAAGTTATTATGATTTATATATTTAATTATTAAGTGAGTATTTATATTAATTATCGATGTATAGTTAGTAGTATTGATTGGTAGTATATATATAGTATATAGTATTTATTATTTATTATATGAGTAGAATTAATTATTTATATCAAACTGATAGAGAAATAAAGTATTCAGTAGTATATATATCAATAATATTTTCAAAATAATAAAATGAAGAATAATGAAAAATGATTATTTAGATATATATATATATATATATATATATATGATAATATAGTATAATGATATATATATATATATTTATTATAAGTATGTTAATATATATATATATATTATTATATAATATATTAAGTATATATTATATATAGTATATATATATCAGATTAATATATAGTATATATATAGTTATATACTATATATATATAATTGACATTGTATGAGTGATATTATAATGAAAGAACCATTTGGTTACATTGTGATAAATAAATAATTATTAATAATAAATAGTAGTAATATATATTATATTATATTAAATATAATGATGTAATATATATTAAATATATATTTAATATATAGTATATATATAATATATATATATATATATATTATATATATATAATTAATATATATTAATATATATAATTATATATAGATAATATATCAATATATATATATAAATATACTATTTATTCATATATATAAAAATAACGTATGCTCTAGCGTTTCCGATTTAGAGTTATAATTTTCTAATCTATGACCAAGATTATATAGTGATATATATATATAGATATATAATTATATATAATTAATATAGTATATATATATATAGTATATTAGATTTGTACTATATATAATTAATATACTAATATATATAATATATATATATATATTCGTATATTTTTTAGATATTTTGTTTTTTAATAAAGATATAATATTTAATATATAGATATTCTGTTAGTTATAATATTATATATATATATATATATTATATATATATTATTAATTAGAATATATGATATATATATTATATATTGATATTATATAGGTATATATATAGTATATATATTTAGTATATATTATGATATATGATAATATATTAATGAGTATTTAAGGTATGATGTACAGGGAAGTGGTGCAGCCAGCGTCAAGTAGGCAGTTGCCCTATACATGGGGGACAATTACGAATAGACAGTAAAGTAAAATAAATAATAAATAATAATAGAAATAAAATATAATATATCACTTAAATATATTATTTACTATATGTTAAAAGATTGTTCACTTTCCTATTCTCCTACATTCTGTAGTAAACTCTTCACTCTTCTATCGATTTTCTATCCACAACTAGCATCTCTTTCGAAACATCTCATGTGTGATAGGAAGTATGCGTACTACAAATAATATATTTCCCATCCTTCTGCCTTCTTCTTTTTTTCAAACATATTTTGCACATCTCTCTTCTTTTTTCTATATTTATTTAAGCTCTTTTTTTTTCATTAAATGGTAGAAGGAAGCCTGTTCAAATGAAATAATATTTAAAAGTCAAAAGATTTCTATATTGCAGCTTATAAGACTTTAAAATCTGAGTAATAGTTATTATAGTATGTTATTATATATATATATATATATATATTATATTTAATATATATATATATGATATTAAGTAGTTATAATATATATATAACTATATATCATATTATATAGATATATATATATATAATATATATTATATATATATAATTCTTATAGAGTATATGTGATTTAAACTAATAAGTAATAATAATAATAATAATATAAATAATATCATAATAATTAATAATAATATTAATTAAAAAATAATAGATAATAATAATATATAATAATAATATAATAATAAATAGAAAAACTTATAAAGTCCCATTGATGATGTAAGTAATATATAATCTAATATATTTAATAAATATAATATAAAATTAATAATATAAAATCTATACGATAAATTATATATATATAACTACATATTTGTTTATATATACTATTAATATTATATAAATAGTATATTATATTAAATATGTATATAATATATTATATAGTATTAATATATATATTTATACTAGTATATAGTATATATATATATAGTATATTTATATATATAGGTAGGTAGGTAGTATATAGTATATGATATATATATATTATATAGTAGTAGTAGTAATATAGTACAAGGGTATTATAGTGTAGTGAATAGGTATATATACTATATATATATAGTTGAATTAATATGATATATATATATATAAATACTTATATAGTATATTTATATAGTTAGATAATATATTAATATATATATAATATAATTTTTTTATATAGATATATAAAATCTTAAAGAAGGTATAATAATATTTGAAAGTAATATTAATTATATATAATTATATTAAATATAGTATTAGTATATATATAATTATAATTATAATTAGTAGTAGTAATAAGAGTATATATTAATAGAATATAATATAATATTATAGTATATATTATATAGTATTATATTATTATAGTGAGTAAATGAGGAGATATATAGTAGTAGTGGTATTGTAGAGATAGGATTAATGTTGTTGGTTTTTTAGAGATGAAAAAATTATAGATAGTATATATATACGGTATAAGTTTATTATTATATTATAGTAGGTTATTTTGATAGTTTAGTAGGATGATAAGATATAAGATATAGATATTATATAGTATATATAATGAATTAGGTAATAATGAAATATATCATTATATAAGGTTAATATATATATAGTGTATAGGTGATGAGATAACAGAGTAAAGTACGATGGTATATTATTATATAATATATATATATTATGGATATGATAGTAAGGTGAGTATATACTAGTACTCACGTAATTATATTTAAACACTATAGTATATATATATATATAGTAGTAATACGGTAACTCATTATATAGTGGATAGTGCTTGATTTAAGGTATAAAAGTGTTATTTTGGTATGAAATGGTTTATTTGTCTTTTGATAATTTGTTTCATTTAATAGTATATATATATATAATAATAAAAGAGTGGAAACGACTTATAAATATTCTTGAATATTAGGATTGTATATTGAGTCTTATGTATCCTGATATAATATTCACTTAAGCCCTTATATAATTAAGTTTATTCTATATTTAGTAAATTTTTTCAATGAAGATTTTTATAAATATTAAATTTTAATCAATAGATCATGCATTTCACGTTTTGTTATGTGAGTAGTAGGTAGTATGGGGACTGGGGGGGGTGGGGTTCGAATAAGGTTCTTTGAAGTTATCAATCTTATTTGCCAGTTCTACGCTGTTCAGGTGAAATAGTAGGTAGAATTATATAATATTATAATTAGTGTGGACAAAAGTAGTTGATAGAAGATACTGTAGATCATTAACATTAATGATATAATAGGAATTAAAGTAACTATTAATTATTGGATTTATTATTTTTATTATCATTATTATTCTATATACTAGTATTAAATTATTATATTATATTATTATTTAATTATTATTATATATTATTTTATATATTATATTATTTATATTTAATTATATTTTAATTATTTATTGATTACTATTTATAATGTATAATTTATAATTTATATATAATTATATAGAATTATTATTATTTTAAATATACATATTATTTATTAATAATTATTAATTTATAATTTTAATTATATTATATTTATATATTGATTATTTTATTATTTTTATTTTTTAAATATTATTAGTTATTATTTTATTATTGTATTATTTATTAATATTTATTATTAATATACTGATAAATATATAATTATTAAATATTATTTATAGTATTTATAATTATATATAATTATAATTATATATTATATAATTATGATGAATTATTAATTATAGATGGTATTAAGTTATAAGTATAATGAATTGATTCTAGGCGATAGAAAAATTATAGCTTTACATAGTGTTTTATTATGATAGTAAATTGAATAGGTTACTAATTAAATCATTAATGTTTTATTAGTAAAATTCAAAAATTTTCTCTAGCTGTCTGATTTCTAATGTATAATATAATGGTGATGAATTTTATTTTTTGTTTCAAGCCTATTTATAATATTATATTTGTAAGTTCATTATTATGTATTAATTTATTATTAGTTATTATTATTATTTATATAATTTATTATTTAAGTTATTAATATATTGATTAATTTAATATGTATATTGTTAATTATATTATATATATATAGTATATAATATATGATATAATTATTACCTTTATTATTATTATCATATGATAGTATACTTATATATATATATATATATAATATATATATATATATATATAATCAGTATATATTTAATTATTTATATGATATAGTATATTAATATTTTATATTATTTATATAATATATTTATATAATGAGCTAAAAAATTAAGTGAGTTGTTTAAAAATATATTTATATGTTTAAAATTAACAGTTTGAAAAGCTGAGATTAAATTTTTGGAAATAAATAAATTAAAAAGATTTTAATAAATAAATTAACTTAAAAGGGGTTTTATAATAATTAAAACAAAACATTAAAAGACTATTTACTATTCATATAAATTGATAAAAAGATTTTCTATAATAATTGTCTTTTGTGAGTTTCTATAATGGGAGATATATTGAATTTTACCATTATTTTGAACTAAATTCATCGATACTGTATGTTTCCTTCTATCTTCTCTATGGTTTGACTATTAGTAAGGGTAATGTATAGGTTACGGTACACAAAATTATTTAAATATATTAAGAATGTTTGATTATTGGTACTTATCATTTCTAATATCAGAAGGTTTCTCCTAATAATACAAAAGAACTACCAATCTTTGTATAAGGTGGCTTATTATATGATCACCGATTATAGTTTTAAATTTTTTATGAATTCATCAAATTTTAGAATTTATGCTATAGAGTATAAGGAATTTTGTAAGTTAAGTAGTTCGGGGGTAAACGACTTATATATATGTAAACAATGAGCAATTAAATATCTTTAGTAGTACGTTAATCTTTTATTAAGATTGTCATTGGAAAGTACACTATTGATCTTGGATTTTTATGCAGTTCTTAGTGATGTATCAACAGTGGTGAATAGAAGTATGTATGATTAGAGATTATGACATACTTCCTTTTTGCCTGACTATGATCATGACACGATGGATTTAAAAAACTCCAGAATACATTTAAAACGAATATCTTATGAGTTAAGTAATGATGAGTTCACGTAACTCTACGCGATTTTTAAAATTACAAATTCTCACATTAAGTTTGAGTATCTCCTACTTTGCTCCTTCTATACTGGATACTTGCTGCTCGCAATACAATAATATATACGGTAAAGAGCCAATATAAAGAGGGAAACCACTAGTCGACAAGGATTGTGGGGCGTGTATACAAAAAAAATTCAGAGTATGAAAAGAATCCTGATAAAAACGAGTGATTATAACATCTCGGCTGACTAGTTATATCCTCTCAATAAATAAGCAATATTATCATAAGCAGTAGAATTCCCCATAACACTAAGAAACGAGAGAAAACGCTCTTATATATGCGTGCTAGAGTATTTTTATATTATTTGGTCGTGTTTTTGAAGGGAGCGGCCGTGCATTTCTTGTCGCATTTCTCTATGTTATTATCTTTATATAGTTGTCATAGGTTTATGGATAGCTCTTTGCTTCTGGAGTTAATATAGATTCTTAGATGGTATACTTTTCATTATTGCTAATCATGTGTGTGCAACATTAATATGAGACTTATAATTATTATTTATTTATATAATTTCTATTTTCTGCAATTATAGTAATTTTAATTAATTATTATTATTATTATTTATTATTTATTATTATTATATTATATTTTTAATATTTTATTATTATATTATATGATTATTTTTATATATGTATTTAATATTATTATTCTATGCTTTAAAATATTTTTTGCATTCGATTTGCAGATAGATGATAATTTTTGTTTAGGAAAAATTCTATCGAATTCGGTTGATTATAAAAAATTGGCATTACTTAAACGGATTATTATTATTAATTATATATATTTATTATTATTATTATTATATTTATATAATATTTATTTATTATTATTATTATTATGTATTAATTATTATTATATTGATTATTATTTATTATTTATATTATATTATATATATATTATTATTTAATTATATTTATAATTGTATAATTATATATTATTATTAATTATATATATATCATGTATAATATACAGAGAGAGAATTCAATATAAAAAATATATATAGTACCTTATAAATCTAAGTACTCTAAAGTACCCTAATAATAACTCACTTAATAGCTAACACAACCTACTTCTTAATATTATTATCAACCTAGTCATCTGAACGTAATCTGAAATATATCTCTAAAAGTCTAATGCATTTGCTCATAAAACGTACTATCTACCTATTACTTATTATATCACATACTACTATAGCTAAGTAAATCTAGAACTAAGTTAACCGTAACTACGCAATGGAAATTTATAAAGACTTATAATTCAAACTCAGATTAGAACTTAATTATTATATTTACCATAATATTAATTTATTCAAATAATTTATATATACCAATTAATTATACTATATTTAATTAAAGTTATTATTCTCAATATTATTTCGTTTTTTGTAAATCTTATACTTAGTTTATATATGTTTCTAATGCTATAGGTGTTAGATGATAATTAATAAAATAACTACACGTGTTCATATATTCACTGGTGTGGTGAGATATAGTCGTTAGAATAATAAAGTGACTATCACATTTTGTTATTTGCAATGGTAATAACTTAATTTAGATAGAGTTAGCTTGATTCTCTGGCTTATTGTGAATGTACGTTATATTCGTAATTGATGTGAAAACCCGGGATTAAGATAGGTATTGATATCTATGACTCACTTGCCCAGTTCCTTATAATATCTCATAATATACATCATCACTGCTGCTTAAATTCATTTTAAGCTCCCTATACTCCCACTGTGAGTGAATACGACAATATTAAAATGAGATACTTAGAAGTAACATAACTCAGTTATTAATTTATTATATACTTATAGTTTATCAATACCATATATTATTAATATATATATTATTATATATATATATTATAATAGTATACTAGATATATTATATATATAAGTACGTATGAATATATAGATATAATATATATATAATAATATATTAATTATATAATGATATAATATATATATATTATATATATATATATATATAGTATATATATTATATATTATATATATATATATATATTATAATATATAGTATAGTTATATTATATAAGGTGTTTATCGAGGTCTTGGTTTAAAACTCATATATTGTATTTTAAACAGATGATTTTATACTCACATGGTTTAGCCATGTAGGAAAAACCAAGGTGTTAACCATTAAAAATCAAATTGTGTTCAGTACTCGACGCCTTACCGTTTTTTCGTGTCTTATAAATAATTTTTAGATTAATAATTTTTCCTAATAAGAGTTTATTATTAAGAAATCTAGGGTTAAATAGAATCTCCAATATTTTATTCTTTAGAATAGCTGATAAAGCTATATTGATATGATAATTTAATTATGATAGTAGACGGTTAATTTTTTTAAGTAATAAAGGTATATGTAATTTGTAATATATTATTATATAATAATATATATATAGTATATATATATATTAAATATATATATATAAATATATTATTATATTCTATATTTTTAATATTTTTATTCACAGATTCGATTATTGTAATATATTATTATTAATAGTAGTAGATTAATATTATATAATATATATATATATATATATTATATAATTATATTCTAGATATATATATATATATATATATATATATATAGTTAAGTTAATATAGTTATATAGTATATATATTAATTAGTATAATTATAATTATGATATATATTAATTAATAATATGATATAGAATATATATATATATTATATGTAGTATATATAATAATATATAATATATATTAATATATACTATATAATAATATTAAATATATAATATATAATATAGGTATATATATATATACTAAGATATATATTAATTTTATATTGGGTAGGTAGTTATATATATATATATATATATTAGTAAGTATATTATATATATATATAATATATATATATGATTATATTATATATATATATATAGTATATATATATATATATATATGATATATATATATTATTATATATTTTTAAATAGATATAATATGTATATATAATATTTTATATAAATATATAATATATATATTATAATTTATTTTATATAACATATATATATAATATATATATATAAATATTAAGATATATGAAGTTAGTATTATATAGTATTATATAGTATAGATATGATATATTATATATATAGAATAGTATATATTAATATTTATAATATTGGTCCATCAATGCATAGTTGTGAATTTAAATAATAATTTAGCTAAGATTTAGCTAATCAGGTAAATAATGTTATGCCAATTAATAATACAATAAGAAAAAATTAAACTAAAAGTAAAAATTAATAAATCATTTGTTAATTTCATGCAAGGTGTGATTAGAATAGTGACCTAATCTAACCAAATATACCTGAACCAAATAGCCGTAATAACCTAACTAAAACTACGTATAGATAGCAGCGTAACCATGGATAGTCTATTTCTAAATAATTATATTGTATAGTCATACTAACCTAAATCAAATAAATTTATTAAATTATAAGATATATTAATAGGTAGTATGTAATGGAAAATATATAGAGGAGAGAGTAATAGAGATATAGAGAGAGGATAGAGAGATGAGATGAGAGAGATATAAGAGATGATGGAGAGATAAGATATAGGTAAGAGTATCTGATAGTACTGTGTAGTATAGTATATAAGGATAGAGATAGATAGTACGTAATTAGGAGAGGTGAAGTAGTGATAGGGAGAGAGAGAGAGAGATATATAGAGATATCATGTGAAGAGAGATGATGGATCGAGGAGTGATAGGTGAGATGATATATAGATAGAAGTAATACTTTTCATGATTTTGCATGATTCTCAAGACATTGTCTAGAAACTTAAAATAGAAACTTAAAATTAAAAGAAGAATATAAAGTAAAAAGATTTCAGAGTATTGAATAACTGATATAATAATGATTATATTACATGAATATATAGATATTTGGATATAATTAATATTTAATGCCGACTTATTGGTGTTAGTATTTGTTTAACTTTAATGTATACGTATATAAAAATAAATGTCATTCACCCAGTGAAGAAGTGTAAGGAGTGAGAAAACGAGTAACTATGAGCCCTCAAATTTTGTTGTGATTGCTTTTGTGAGAGGCGTAGTAGTAGTAATTTTGGTTAATGTATTTACGACATTTGTCTAGTTTCGTATCTGTAAGAAAATAATTTCGAAATCAGTAATGAATGTAGAGTATAGATTATTAATAAATAGATTAGTATTGATATATATAATAATTGAATAGATTAGTATTCTTCCATAAGAAAGAATATGTTGACTTATTAATATATATATATATTATATATATATATATGATAATGTATATATAAGTATATATATATATATTATATATTAGTATATAGTTAGTATAGTTATAAAGTGATTAATATAGTAGAATTGAAAGAAACAATTGGGAAGTTTTTTACTAAAACGAGCAAATTGAAATAGTTAATTGAATTTTTTTTTTTATATTGCTCATAGTTAATGATTTATAATGATATTATCTCTATGATATTATGAGAATGTTATACCTAACAGTCTAATTTAAGTGCTGTTTTTTGTGAGTAGGGATAATAAAAATGATGTGCAAGAGAATATAGTTAACGGACCGTTACGTTTTTACGACGTCCGGTCAGGTTTTAAATTTTGTTTTTGTGATTAATTCTAAGAGTGAAAGGTAATTACCCGCAAGGGTAGAAACCCCGGCAATAAGGATAGGCGCAGGTGATAGATAGATATCGGGTAGTCCTCTCGGCTATCCGGATAGGGAACTCTGATCAGTAGGGTTAGAGAGCTAGTTTCTCCCCCCTCGCGTGAGTGTAGAGTAGTCTACCGGATAACCCCCGCTTACTTTGTAGTAGGTATATTATTTTGTAAGATAGTGTCCTGCAGGGTGTATCACTTCCTAACGCCCTTACCCTCATAGTAGGAGGTTGGTAAGATGAGAACGTTACGTACCCCCCTCTTGTCCCCCGTCGGCTCGAGCTTTCTGACTAATTTTTTAGTTTTTTATATTATTTATTTTATTTATGCGTTTAATTTTTACTATTTTTACATTTTTAGTGTAATTAAGCTTTACACGCGCTGATTATTCCATAAATAATATGTTAATTGGGATGGGATGAGTATGATAATTACAGTTTTTCTATATACTGTGGTCGTACTTTTCGAATGTATTTTCATTTATGAATTTTTTTTTTTTTTTTTTTTTTTTTTTTTTTTTTTTTTTTTTTTTTTTTATTTGAGCTTTTTACATTTTTGTAATAAGCTTTTAATGCTGATTATACTTCAATATGTAAATTAGTTTTTTTCAATATTAGAGTTAGCCGTACTTTTTTATTAAATATTTTCATTTTATTTATAAAGTTTATAAGGGGCGAATTTAAATGGTGATTTTTTATAAATAATTATTTATAAATATTTCGAACTTGCGAATTCTCACCTCAACCACTTGACATTAAATTATATATTGGAAGAAAAGAAAAACCAGTCTGAAGTGTTGAAAATAAATAAAACAAACATAAGTAAATCTAAGAACTGACGGAGTCTTAAATAGCTACACAGTGAGTGGACCTATTCATATATTAAGTAATGATATATATGACTATAGTATATATATATAGTATATTATATATAATATTAAGTATATATAATATATATTAATATTAATATATATATGATAGTATATATATATAGTATACATAATATTATATATATATATAGTATTATTATTATTAATTATATATATATTAATTAGATTTTTCTACAGTATATAGTTATATATATATTTAATATATAGTATATTAATATATAATATTAGTTATATTATTAAGTTAGTATATTATGAGGATATACTAATATATATAAAAGATTCACGTAATAAAAAAAAGAATACTAGATAATTTATATCATGTTGACAGTATAGAGTAAACAGTACTTCTGATTATTTTCTTTTAGATAAGTAAATATTAGTTAAAATAAGGTTACATTATATATGACTTATACCAATGACTA
>JABUQX010049494.1:7500-12500 GCA_015478945.1 Trachelipus rathkii | reverse complement strand
TACTTTTTCTATTTCACTGTAGTGCAATTAATTAAAATCAATAAATGATACGATCAAGAAGTAGTGCGTGATGCCAGTTACAATTTTCTCCTCCATTTTGTGCGTGTTCAAATATTCAAATATCAATTTTTCAACCGACTTTAACCGTTCTTAATCTAAATGGATTGCTAGGCTAATAATGGGGCTCTTTCGTTAACTCTATAAACTTACTTATTAAATTGTTCAGTGGCTATATACAGAATTATCGTTTTCTTTTGATGGCTTCATATACATACTTTAATGTATATAGATATTTAAAAAGTATGTAGAAGATTAGTTAGTAATATATATATATATATATATATATATATATATATATATATAGGTCAGTGAATATATATATATATATATATATATATATATATATGTATACATACACATATATATATATATATAGATATATATATATATATATATATTTATATATATATATATATATATATATATATATATATATATATATATATATATATATATATATATATATATATATATATATATATATATATATATATATATATATAGTAATGGATCTATATATATATATATATAGTAGTACCTCGCAATAACGGCGTAATTGGGACCGGACCCTCGCCGTTAAGTGAAAAACGCCGGTAAGTGAATTAAGGCAAATTTTGTGCCTCGCGAATTCGTGCTAGCAAACTGTTACGTATCCCTGCATCCCCCGTAGGAGAATGCAGCCCCCTTTGAAGTTTTTGCGGCCAAATTATTCGAGGGAAATAAGTTTATATCTGGGTATCCATTTCAAAAGACAGATATATATATAGTAGTATATATATATATATATATATATATATATAAATATATATATATATATATATATATATATATATATATATATATATTTATAGAGGAGGGAGAAGGTATTCAACGTCGATTTTTATAAAATCATAGCATAGATTCTAAAAATAGTAATGAAGAATAAATAAAAAAAATAAATAAAAAAATAAAAACGAAAATTGGTGACATCTTTAGGAAAAAAAAGTTCCCATCAAGGCGACATCACCAGGTGTCCAGCCTGTCCTTCCCTCGTATCGTTCGTAGTTGCTAGTCATTGCATGGTCGTACTTATTATTTAGATCTTAAACAAATGATAAAGTGGGAAGGTTCGTTGCCTTTTCTCCGATTGATCATGCGTTGTGAAATGTGGACAATATGCTCGATGTTTATTTGACTGATTTTCTCAACTCGTTGGTTCGCTTGTTAAATGGAGTTCCTTTTTCGCGCGACACACCACGCGTTCAGCCTGTCCTGACTCCTCGCCTCGCCAATATGTAGCTGATAAACATTGAGCTGGGTCTAATTTAGTTATTTAGATTTAACAAAGAACATAGTGAAGATAAAGAATTACTGTTCAATCCCGGAGAAGGCAGTAATTCTTTACCTTGACACTTTATGTTCTTTGTTTAAGATCTAAATAATAAATTGCAATTATGTAATATTTAACAACTACATATTATTAAGAAAGAGGGATAGGATAGGCTGACACCTGGTGATGTCGCCTGAAGGGAACTCGGTTGCTTTAAACTGTTCTTGAACTCAACTTTTTTGGGTTGAGGGATAGCTTAGTCGTAAAGCACGAGCATATTGTCCTTATTTCGCAACACGCGGTGGTTCAATCCCGAGGAAGTAATTCTTTACCTTCCCACTTTATGTTCTTTTGCTTAAGATCTAAATAATAAATTGCGATTATACAATATTATTTAACAACTATATATATATATATATATATATATATATATAGAATATATATGAAAGATTTATATATATATATATATATATATATATATATATATATATATATATATATATATATATATATATATATATATATATATATATATATATATATATATATATCAGGGGGCGTATATATAGGAGTAGGCCGGGTAGGTAGCTCCTACCCAATATTTTTTAGGTTTTAAATAATTGAAATTAAATTGTAAAAGTATACTAAATTATTAAAATTTTATATAAAAGTTAAAAAAAGAAGCTATTTTGCATCATAAATTAAAAGAAAAACAACCACAATAATAATAGCTATAATAATAATTGAATTCATTTATAAATTCTCGCTCCTACTCTGATCTTAGAAGTAAAATTCTTTGCACCGGGCGGACGAATGACGTCATTTTTTACATCAACTTATAAGGGAGTGGGCTAGTCTGTCCTACCTATAATCGAAAATATAAAATCTTTCGTTCTCTTTCCGTAAATATGTACGAAATGTGTGGCTTGTGGCAGTTTGTTTGAAATTTTTGTATCGGATGTGTCTGATTGTTCTGATATTGAATATTAATTTTATAAAACTTTTTTTAAGTGGTATTTAGCATTATATAATAAAATAATTGAAATAATGCATAATGGAGTAAGTGTAGATTTTATATTAAAGAAAAACGCTTTAAAACTTATCTATAAAACCACTTAGCTTTATTTTAAAAAAATGATAGGCCTAAGAAATTACTCAATTGGAATGTGATTTAAAATTAAGTATTTGGTAAATATAATGTAAACAAGCTTTTCATACAAATAAATAGGTACGTATTATAATTATTAAAATATGTTTTCGATGTTTTCGTTAGTTATATATATATATATATATATATATATATATATATAATATATATATATATATATATATATATATATATATATATATATATATATATATATATATATATATATATATATATATATATATATATATATGTATATATATAGGCTAATGGCAAGTGTTGACTCCAAGAGCGAAAATCAATAATTAATAATGTATCGTTATTTTAATAATTTTAGGTAAATACATTAAATTTTTTTGGGTAACCTAACCTAACCTAACCTAATCCATCCCAACTACTCTAACCAAACTTAACCCAAATTAACCTAACCTAATATTAACGGAGTCAACCACTTATAAATGTCCATATATATATATATATATATATATATATATATATATATATATATATATATATATATATATATATATATATATATTATATATATATATATATATAAACCTTGCCTACCCAAGTGTATTCTTCCAGGTACGTATATTGATATGTATATATATATATATATATATATATATATATATATATATATATATATATATATATATATATATATATATATATATATATATATATATATATATATATATATATATATATATATATATTTTTATATATATATATATATTTAAATGTAAAATTATAATTGTCATTTATTCTGAAGCTCTATTAATAAAATAAAGTTTTGTTAATTTCGTTCAAAGGAAAATATGTTAGAATTCATGTTTTATTTTGTTTTGTTTTAGAGAGCAGACCTCACCAAAATATTCCTATCTCTGCCATATTCTAATATTCAAACTATTTGTATATAGATATTTTGAAAAGGTTAAAGTAAGTCGCTTACCATCGAGCTCTCCACCTCCGCTGATAACTGTTCCCCAACTGTTTAAGTTATTGCATGACTTAAAGTGTTCTTTAAGTAACCCACTCTTCTGCATGCTGACATTATACAAAGTAATTCATCTGATGTCATAAAAACATGCTTGTCGTTAGAATAATCTAGGCATGTAAAATATTCAAAATCATTAGGTTTTCTTTTATATAAGATGGATACAGTACTTTCCGGGATCTTGATTTCCCATTGCACAATGTCTAATATTGAGGCATATTTGTTAAGACGGATCATGCTCTCAGTACAAATATAGGAGCTGATGAAAAAAAAACTTTTTTAATACAGAGCTGAATCTTCTTTCAATTTCAAATCTACGACGATTATGATTCTAAAATAAGTTTAGAGAGAAAAGAAACATAGGAATTTATAAGGTATTTGTGTATTTCAAGATAATATAAAATTACCGGACCAAATACAAGTCTAAAGAGATAAAGACTATTTTAACTAATCAGAAGAAAGGGAAACAATGACATTCGATATTTCCAATCAAAACAAAACAAAATAGCTGTCAAAGTCTTACACTATTTATATATATATATATATATATATATATATATATATATATATATATATATATATATAGTGTATGTAAATATATATAAATATATATATATATATATAAATATATATAGTATATAATATATATATATATATATATATATATATATATATATATATATATATATATATATATATATATATATATATATATATATATATATATATATATATATATGGCCTCAAAATTAAAAATTTAGCATTCTGTTAGATCAAATGTCTAGATTTCAACCTTTAAACAAAAGGGATATGGTTCAAACATATCCAACCAATCTTGGGGCAAAGAGGAAGGTGAAGAAGGAAAGAAGAAAGATATATATATATATATATATATATGCTTTAAGATATATATATATATATATATATATATATATATATATATATATATATATTAGTGATGGACCGGATGTCAAAATTTAACTGTTTGCGGATGCGGATGCGGATCTTAAAGAGGATGAGGATGTGGATGGATGCGGATCTTAAAGTAGATGAGGATGTGGATGCGGATGTTTACTCTTTGAAGTTTGATTTAAAATTATATATATATATATATATATATATATATATATATATATATATATATATATATATATATATATAGTATATATATATATATATATATATATATATATATATATATATATATATATATATATATATATATATATATATATATATATATATATATATATATATATATATTATAGAGGTTGAGGAGTGGTAGAGGATGTGTGGATCAAATCTTTACATTGAAACAAATGATTGAGAAAATGAGGGAGAAGAAGAATAAATTGTATTTAGGTTTTATGGATTTGCAACAGGCGTATGATAGAGTTAATAGGGAAGGTTTATGGCAGGTGTTAGTGATATATGGTGTTGGTGGTAGGCTTCTGAATGGAATCAAAAGTATGTATTATGAT
>JABUQX010049493.1:47500-54906 GCA_015478945.1 Trachelipus rathkii | reverse complement strand
TGAGAACGACTGTGACGAGGGGCACTTTTGCGGGATTGCCCCGAACGTTTGGGCACCTGGGATGCAGAGGGCGTGCCAGGCGACTGGTCGCCGGAGACAGGCAGAGGCCTTCCAGGTGAAAATGGAGGGAGACACGGCATCAATGTCCGAAGTGCAATTCAAAAAGTAAATATATCGTGCCAATTTTTATTTATATATATATATATATATAGTGTATATAGTATACTGGTACAATATAGTATATATATAGTATATATATATATATGATATATATATATATATATAGTACTATATATATATATATATGGAATATATAAAGTATATATATTATATGTATATATATAGTAGTACTAATATATATAGTATATGGTAATATATGCCGGCGGCGTCATGCCTCCCGAACGTTAATGGGCACCGTTAGGGATGCAAGCGCGTCGCTCGCAGGGCGAGGACGATGCAGATTAGCTCGGGACGCACGCAGGAGGCCTTTCCAGGTCGAAAATCGTGGAGAGGGAGAACGTCAATGTTCAAGTGCAATTCAAAGAGAGTAGTGCGATTTATCGGTCCTGGTTATTTATAATATATATATAGGTAGATCGAGGTAGTAAAAAGTATTATATTCTTAAGAGAATACTATGATGTAAGTACGGTATGGTAAGTATATATGATATAATAATATACTATATAGTATATATATATAGTAGTAATATATATGTATATATATACTATATGATTTATATATATATATTTAGGGATGTGCCGAATAGTGAAAAGCCGAAATCTGCGAATCCGAAATATTCGGGCTAAAAGTATTCAGGGTGGCCGAATGACGCGAATGATTCCGGCCGAAGTAATCATTTGTGTGACGTATTCGCCGCCTGGGTGTATTGAGTGTGTATTACAACGTTCGTCCATGCCCATGTTAGGAAAAAAGAAGCACGCGGTAGCACAACGAAAAAAAGGTGAATAATTTTTTCTTGGATGAAACTTTTTGTCAGCGCAGATATATAGGGTAATTCGGAGGGCTCATTCCATATATATCTCGATTGCTGTATCACATTTCCCGTTTTCGTGGCAATCATGGTCCCATTTTTTGCATATTCCCTAGAATGGACAAAATTCATGTGCGCAGCTAACGTAGGTTGTATAGATGTCCTACCTCCGCATATATCTACAGTATAGCAGCAACTGCGGTCGATATTCGGGAATCATGTGGTAACTTTAGTACGTCAACATGTATGGATGCCAATGACCTGGATGATGGCTATCATCCATCTGAAATACAGTCGGATGGTCCGTCATTGTTCAACCAGGGTGAACTGAACGATCTTTGTATGAGAGTTGTATTTGCCGAAGTTGTCCTGAGCTGTTGGCTTCGGGAGGTTGCATGAAAAATGACTACTGGAGCATGGCACAAGAGTAACATTTTTATCGTAACAGAGAAGCAAAGCTGCGGAGGCTTCCTTCCTAGTCAGATTGTAACCTTGTGTATTGGCATTGAATTGCAGCCTACTACTCGCTATGGGACTCCCAGAATACGATGCAGGTGAGTGGCGACTGTTTTATTGACCTTCCAAGAGCAGTTAAAGTGTGTGTTGTGTTACACAAGGCAACAGGTATGCTTTACGGTTCCGCAGTAGGGTATCGGCGGTACGGATTGAGAGAACGGAGTATGCAACAATCAAGACAGTTTGGAGAGGCTACAAATATCTGGTACATGGATGGTAATATGCGTCGACCTCAATGGGTAAACATTTTGCTCAGTCAGCAAGCAGGTTTCACCAAATATACTTGCTTCCTGGCTATTGGGAAAGCCGGGCGGCAAAGGATCACTGGACCAAAAGAGAATGGCTCACCGAGGAAAACCTTGACGCCAGGTGACAGGAACTTCGTACGTACGTGAACCACTTGTACAGAGAGAAACATCATCGTTACCCTCCACTGAGCACATAAAATTGAGGTTTGATGAAGGATAATTGTATGTGCGTGAGAGGCCACTGGGACCATGATGGTGAAGTGTGCTTCGCTATAGTGATTGCTCAACCGTTTCCCTGGTCTGAGTGACGAGATGAAAAAAAAGCTGGGATATTTAATGGCCCACAAATACGGATACTCCTCCGTGATGCTGCCTTTCCTGCCGGTGATGCCTTTGCCCTTTGCTAACAACAATGACTGTGTTAGAGGCAAGAGCGTGGAATTTCTTTTCAGATGTGCACAGAATTTTTCTGGGAAACGAGGAAACAAACGCGAGCAACCACTAACATTGCTGATCTGGTTGAACTGCTGAGAGCAGTTTTCATTATCATGGATGTAGATTGAGTATTAAAGTTGCAGCTACTTACATTACTCACTAGAGAAATTCTGCCGATACCTTATGGCGATTGTTACGTGATTGAGCGAGGGTGAACGCTTCATCGAGATCTAAAGTTTCGATGTAAAGGGCGTTTACCAGGACAAGTGGATATCAATATGATGGCCGACTATGGTTGGAGCTTGATGAGGGATATTTTCCAGACGCTATGCACAGTAAATCGTCTACGAAGAGAAAGTTACCATCTTCCATCGTAGGTATGTTTACATTACCTAAACCCATTCCTCTATTACATTCATTGTGGTCCCATATTACTCTTTGATTCATAGTTGTATTATATGTTTAACATATATCTATCAAAGACATGTATCATATCATTGCGATTTGTTTTTCTCCCTTCAAAAAAAAAAATATTATATCTATATATATATAATATATAATTATATATATATATATAATATATATATATAGATAGGCTGTGTGGTATATATATGTACTTATCTATATTAATATAGTAGTTATAATAAAGGGTATAGTATAGTTCTATCATATACTAGTATATAGCGTTATATATATCAGTAAGAGTATATATAATAGTATATGCCGCAATAAATTGTGATAGACCTCTGCTTGAAAAAGGTAAAAATATCTCAACAAATGCGATTGTGATATGCAAAACCGATTACATTTTTGGAATCAAGCCATCATAATAGTTGCGAACGCCACGTCCAAGGAATTTCATTTTTACCAGTTTTACTTTTTTACTTCTTTGTTTTATACAAAGTAATAAACAAAAGTAAATAATACTATTTCTTACACCTATGCAAACCTCAACATATTAAAAAATAATTAAATGAAAAATTGAAAAGTTTCGTAGTTAAAGATATAAACTAACTTCATTTGAATAACCTCTAAGGTTAAAATGACAGAACATTAGCAGGTTCTCCATTTTCAGGGGATAACCTATTTCTTGTGCTTCATAAATATTTCCTCTTGTTCAAAGTATTCTTTCACTTTCGACTGATGAGGTGGAGCAGGAAAATATATTTTATTGCTAAGTTTTTCAAAATTCAAATAAACTTTTCCAGTGTTTTTTCACGCCAATTGAAGGAATATCATTGTCTTCAATGGTCAAAGTAGGCAATAACTATTATATTATTTATTATATATATATAATATATACTATAGTAGTATATATAGTATATATATATATATAGATAATATATTATATATATATATATATATATATATAATATTATATATATAATAGGTATATTTTTTGTGGTTTTTTTGTTTTTTTTTTTTTTTTTTTTATTATTTCTTGATGTAATCCGTATGTATGGCCTTTTACTTTTATGTACATAATCACATCGTCAGAAGAATGGGACCTTTCTTTTTTTCACTCTCACTTTCTTTCTGTATGACGATTTTTGATGCCACAATTTCTTTAAAACAATCTATTAAAAAGTGAATGGAACTTCAGCTTCACTTTCCCCAATAACGTTAATCATCGTCAGCAGAAGAGTCAGGAGCTAATTTCATGCATTTCTTTCATGCCTCAACGACCATCATTTTTTACTGATTCATCTGAATTCATGTTGAAAAATTTAGCTTTGAATCGCAGAGTCTAAAGAAAGTAGCTACACACTAAAGATTTATCACATAGAAACTTAGAAAGTCTTTTTTTTCTACTGATTTCTTAAGCTCTTCAACGAGTGTAATTATTCCACTGAAGCTTTTGCTTTTTAATTGCTTATTAAAAATAAGATTTAATTGTAAAAATGGAAGGGATCACTTGGCGACTGTTACTTCACGTTTAATTCTTGTTTTAGTGATGTTGTCAAATGGCGCAAGTAAATGGAATAATTTTGCCACTGAAAACCAGTCAACATTTTTTTATTGCATTCAGCAGAGTATATGGATAGGGGAAGTTTGTTGTTCCAAGACATCTTTTAGTATATTCATAAGTTCTCGTTACGCATCTAGAAACGTCTTGAGATTAATTTTATGATGTTGAACATTCAGCTTGCATCTTGTAAAGTTTTAGGCTTTGCAGCTGCCGTTGCTGAATGGTGAAAAAATGAGAGGATATTGCTTCTGGCCAAGTAAATAAAATATCTTTAACAGACTTCTGACATAATATTGATCGTGATGCATACGTTGCAACATGTGGAATAAACTTGAAATTGATAAGCAAAGCCCCTTCTCCTTATATCCAGCTACCACATGTTTGGTCTTTATCCCGTATCACTAAATGAATCTATTTTTAAGAATATTGAAAAATGTCAAAGGCCCTTATAGGAACTGACAAATGACAAAGATTTTTCCGCCTAGGTTGGCTACAAGAATTTGGCTATATTTTTTTTTTTGGGAAATTTTTCTCAAAATTTCATATTTAAAATTGAAATAACTTCCTTATGTGACGTAAATTTATTGTTTATAAAGCTCAATATTCGGGCCGAATAGTTCGGCAAAAAGCCGAATAACGAATATTTCGGAATTTTGGCCGAATAGGCCGAATAGCCGAATACTTACCGAATATTCGGCACAATCCAAAAATATATATATAGATAATTATATATATATATATAATATATATATATATATATATTATATATATATATATATATATATATTATATATATATATATATTTTCTTTCTTTCTTCTTCCACCTTCCTCTTGCCCCAAGATTGGGGGTAAGGTGCTGTACAGGCATTCGGAAAAGAAAGCAGTAGGAGAAACATGACAAACGTCGAAAAGAAAGCCAGCCTTAGCCGCCGCCCTGCTGTAACCATTAAATTAGTGAGAGGCTGTCACAGACCAGAAACTCCACCCTAAGAGCATCATGGGACCTGCGACGGACCCTGCAACTATGGTAATCGTCAATGTAAGTGGTTCATGCCCTGCCCAGGTGGACGCAACAACCGATGCCCCCATACAAACCCCGCGCATTCCTCTGCACTATCACGCACCTTTTCATTCTCGCCTCTTGCCGAACTCACATTTTGCTCCTTCAGACATTCGTTTCACCGGCCTCAATCCACTTTCTCTTCGTTCCCAGCCGTCGTTGCCCAACACACTCTCACACTATACATGCCGCTTAACACAACCCGACTTTCATTCATGCTTTCCAATGAACAAACCATCTCAGCATACTTTCATTTATTCTTCATTTACCCCTTTCTTCACACCTAGCACGACTCTCTAATACGTTTCATTCCTCATTTTATTTATTCTTTTCACACCTAGCATGGCCCTAAGATTGTCCATCTGAAAACCTTTTGAACTTTAGATCTTACTTCTTATTCAAGACCAAAGTCTTCACTAACCATAACAATACACAGGTAACAACATACCCGCATGTAAGACTCTAGCGCACTCAAGACTAGTCCCTTTACATTACACCAACGATTTAATTGCACCGCCACCTTCCTGCCATTCAACATACTTTCCTACTACAATATCTGCATCATCCGTTCCCTTCTCAACCAACACATACCCTAGATATTTAAACTCGGACACTTGCTCCAGCTGCTCATTCATCTTAACATAACTTCACACTGAGGACGTCCTCAACTCATCAACCATAGACCTTAACTCTTTCTACGTTTAACTTTTCAACCCCCTTTTACATACCTGCCAAATCTCTCTCCATTACTCTCAAACTCTCTTCAGACTCGCCACAAAGAACCAAATCATACTACACGTAGGGCACGCCTCCACTCCTCTCCATTCTTCCATCATTCTAACACACCATTTCCTGCCATCCCAACCTCGAATTCGCTTTCATAACCGCATCCCATTGAATAACCAAGGAGACATACACAACCCTGTCTCACTCCGGTATTTAATTCCTAAACCAATCACCATTGACACATTTATTCTTTACACAACCGCTATACTATCGAATCGTACATACTTTTTGATTCCATTCAGAAGACTCCACGCCAACATATATCACTAATACCTGCCATAAAGCTTCCTATTAACTCTATCATACGCTGTTTGTAAATCCAAAAAAACCTAAATATAATTATATATATATATATATATATATATATATATATATATATATATATATGTTATATATATATATATATATTTAGTAGTATATATTATATTATATATATTATATTTACTACTGTATTTCACATATATATATATATATATATAGTATAGTGTATATATATTTATAATGTACAGGACCCACCATGGCCCACAGAGAAGTGGCAACACTGGGTTGAATAATCAACACCATGGGTAAGATTCTGGCTTGCATTTAAAGCAAGCGAGAAAATTTGAGTGGCGAAATGAATATTCAGTCAAAGATAAATAAAAAAAAACTAAATTAAAAGATGTCCTTACATTATAAATAGTCCTAATGTTACAAAACAATCAAACGTTATAAAGAATATTCAGTTCTTGAAGATAAGAGAAAATAGAGTTACTGTTAAAGTGGGAAGATTCAGAAAAGATATGGGATAACCTTTAGAAGGTGTTATGGACCATAAAGTGTGAAAATGACTACGTGAAATGGGTTCCAATTGGGGACAATCAATGAAGATATGGTAAACAGATTGTGGGGTTATGAAGATGGCAAATTTTGCAGATGGGGGAAGGATCTCGTGACATGTAGTGGCTGTGAGTGATATTGGTGTGGCCAACACGGAGGCGTGCAAGTATCACCTCGTGTAAGCGGTTTCGTCAGTGAGAGAAAGACTACTCACCAATGTTCGGCTTTATATTCTTAAGTTTCACCCCCTCGCTGATCACCCGTCCAACAGTCTTGCCAATAAGACTGGAATCTTTGTCGGAGAGCAACATAGTAATCAGTTGATGGGAGGCAACCTTGTCAAATGGCATCCAGGAGTTATCTAGAACAGCTCCGAAAAGAGGCAGCCATTTTGGCCTCTCTGTCACCAATTTCGTTGCCAGTTAAAACTATATGAAAGGGGGTCTAACATAGTATGATTTGTTTCTTACGAAGTGGGGCAGCCAAAGAAATTGTTGTACAGCGGATACCATTGTTTTTAAAATAGGGGGATTTAAGCGCCTGGAGGGCGCTGAGCGAATCTGAATAAATTACATAAGTG
>JABUQX010049493.1:32500-42500 GCA_015478945.1 Trachelipus rathkii | reverse complement strand
GGTACTCTTTTTTTTTCTTTATATTTCTAAAGTATTTTAGTAATGAATTTTTTATTAATTTTATGTTTTATAAAGCAGCCTTAGCTATAATAATATTATTTAACATTTATAGTATTTTAAAATTTATTTATAACATAGTATTTATAAATATTTTATACTCTTAAAAATTCACAGAATTGATATCCGCCAATTGCTTTGGGCAGCGGATTTTTTTTTTTTTTTTTCTTTTTTTTTATAGCAGTTGTCACAGACCACTCACGGGCAGAGCCCCTATTCAAGGAGGGGGTGTTGCACCCCAAAATTTCATCCGCTAACGCAAACCGTACGCCGTTGAGGCACAGACGCAGGCTTTAAAGTGAGAGTGATTAAATTCAACAGGAACACAGGAAGAGGAGAGAATTTTCCAGAAGATGTGCAGGAAAAGGAAGCACCGCATCCGAACTAGCCTGGAGTTGCCAATATCTTACACAAAAACTAATGCGCCGACTACAGCACCCCTTGTGGCTGTTAACGAGGGCGTCGTAAAGGTGGTGCTACGCGAGTGATAAGTTAGATGGACGCTGCGGTAACGCTATAGAAAAGAGATAAGGCACCAACATCGCGCCGCAAAATAAAGTCCTATTTTTAATGTTAAAAGCGTATTTAAATAAGCGGCTATTCTTTCCTTTTTTCTTTTTCAATTTTGCATCATCTTATATATTTATTATTGTAATAATTTCATTTATTTGACTAACTTTCGCAAAAAAATAAGAGAATATATAGAAACATTATGAAATTTGTAAAATAGATCTATTCTATAATGTTACTCGTGCTAAGTACGATTAACATGAGTAAAATAATCACCTCTGATTTATATATATATATATATGTATATATATATATATATATACTATCTATATATATATATATATACTATATTATATATATATATATATTATATATATATATGGTTAAAATCGCAGTTTAAAACACATAATATCTGCAAAATCATATCTCAAAAACTAAAATAGCTACAGGAAAAAAGAATACATTGTTGGAATCCTGGTAAAATTTTAATTGCGGAAACTGTAAAAAAAAAAAAAATCCTTAAAAACTACATAGCTACAGCGAAAAGGAGTACATTTTTGGAATCTTGTAAAATTTTAGTTAGGAAAATGTAAAATAAAAGGTAAAAATAAATAAAATAAAATATATATTGGCTATTTTTTTTTAGAGGCAGGGACATAGTATATATATATATATAATATATATATATAGTATATATATAGTATATATATATATTATATATATATAATATATATATTATTATATATATATATATATATATATATATTACTATAATTATTAGCGAAGGTATTACATGGCAATGTAGGGGGCCTGAGCCGACGGGGAACAGCGGGGGGAGTTTTTCATACCCAGTAGGGGAGGGGTGGAGGAACCCCGTGACAACCCAAATACCAAAGAGTCGTGGGGTTTCAGAGACCCTCCCCGGAGGGGGGAATTAGTCCCTACCCCGTAGTTTCCCGGAAGGTTGAGAGACCCCGACTCTTTGCATCTTTGCGGTAAATACCTTTGGGGTATTCTTTTGTTAAAAAAAGCAAAATTTAATATATACATTTTCCTATCTAAAATTTTACTAGGATTCCAAAAATGTATTCCTTTTCCGTGTGAAGCTATTGTAGTTTCAGATATACTATATATATATAATATATATATATATATATATATATTATATATATATATATATATATAATATATATATATCTATATATTTATATATATATATATATATATATGATATATATATATATATATATATATATAGTATATATATGTATATAGTATTATTTTTTTTTTACTTTTCCGCACTAAATTGGACCAGCATTTCAGCAATGTTTGCTTTTCCCCGGAGCTGTTGTAGTTTTTTGAGATATGGATTGAGATAATTGTGGTTTTAAAGTTTTCACCTATAAATATATTTATATATATATACTATATATATATATATATATATATATATATATATATATATATATATATATTATATATTATATATATTGTATGTATTATATATATATTATAATATATATATAGTATATCAGCCTCCCGAAAGCATCATGCATCAATTTTCATAATAATAATAATAATAATAATGATATGATAATAATAATGAAATATATAATAATATTATTAATATTATTAATACTTATTATTATTATTATTATTATTATGTATTATTTTATTATTAATTATTATTATTATTATTATCCTTATTAATATTAATGATGATAAAGAGATAATAATATAATAATAATAAGTCTAATTTAATCAGACAATTTAATAAATAAATAATAATAATATAATAATAATAATAATAATAATATATAATATTTTTTGTTCAAATTGTCAAAAATATTATTACTATTATTATTTTATTTTTATTATTATATTATTTATTTTTAAAAAAAAAATTAAAATAAACAATTTTAAAATTTTTAAAAAATATAACCAATTAACAATGTAATAATATAATTAATAATAAATAATAATAATAATAATAATAATAATAATATAATAATAATAATAATAATTTTATTATTATTATTATTATTATTATTATTATTATTTATTATTATTTTATTATTATTATTATTTATTATTAATTGTCATAATTTAATAATATTAATATTGGAATTTTTTTTTTTTTCCACAAGTTTACGTGTGCGTACGTAAAGCCTACCCGTAAAAAAAAGTCCTAATTTTGTTAAAAGTGTAATTATTATTATTATTATTGGAAATGAATAAAAATTTAAATTGACATAATTCTTTTTTTTTATCAATGTTTGTTTAGCATACTACGATGAAAATAAAGTTCATAATTTTGGAAAAAATTCTCGTTCCATTTTTCCATTGGGAGTCGGGAGGTCGGGCGTCGGAGTCCGGGAGTCGGGAGTCGGGAGTCGGGAGTCGGTTGTTTCTAAAATCGACTCTGGGAGTCGGGAGTCGGGAGTCGGGAGTCGGTTGTTTTAAAAATCGACTCTGGGAGTCGGAGTCGGGAGTCGATCTATTTTTTCTCGACTCCCCATCCCTGGATATAACAGATGTAGTAGAGTTGATAAGGTCTAACCATATACTAGAAAGCTGTAATCCAATTTCGATCTGATTAGAGCAATGTAGAGACGTAAGAGGGACTTGCGATCAGCACCACAAGATTTTGAGGAGAGATGATGTAATGCGATGACTAGTCGTTTTCAGGAGTTTAATATATGTTGAGTATGTTAAGTGGTAATCTGGAATGAGTCCTAGAAATTTAACTTGTAAAGTTATAGGAATGGGTGAACCAAATAAGGTTAGATTCGCGGGAGGAAGGTGGCAGGTTCTTTGATTTCCTTTTTTTCTTAAAAAGAATTGCTGAAGTTCTTGTGGGTGAAATATTCTCAATGGCTAGCTGAAGTTGCCGTTCAAAGAATGGCAGCCTGGCATCAGCAATATATAGCGAAAGGTCGTCAATATAAGAAAAATTGACTGTTGCTGGGATAGAAGTAACGATGTCATTGAATTTGAGAGCAAATAGTAATAGACCTAGAACACTGCCCTGAGGAACACCTTCATCTAGAGTGGCATGATAGAACAGAAGAGCACCGAATCTGTATGGATCTATTCGACAGAAGGCATTTAATGAAAAGAGGGAGCTGTCCACGGAAACCGAGAGTGGAGTTTAACGAGAACCCCAGTTCTCCCCGTTGTGTCATAAGCCTTTTCAAGGTAAAAAAAAAAAAAGACCAAAAACCATTCCCCCAAGTTGAGGGTGTTTCCTGGATGTTATGACCCAGTTTTAACAAGGGATCCCGCAGTAGAACAATTTTTGCGGAAACCAAACTGGAAATTTGAAAAGGCCTGGCGACTCTCCAGAACAGGGAGAAGGTGGCCTGAAACTATTTTCTCCATTTATTTACAAGTATGACAGGTCAGCGAAATTGGTCTTTGGATCTTTCCCAGGTTTGGGAATAGGGATTACAAAAGCCATAGTCCAAATAGATGAAAAAGAGGATTCAATCCAGATTCTGTTAAACAGATCCAGCAAAAATGCTGATGCTGAAGGGCGAATATGACAGTGCATTATGTAAGAAATCATGTCTGGGCCAAAGGCACCATCTTTGCTATTTGCTAGTGCAGTTTGATACTCTTAAGTGTGAGAAGATGGTTATAGGTATGATCTTCCTCCTTCACTGTTTTAAAGTATGGTGATGCAGTGTTAATTCTCAATATATATATATATATATATATATATATATATATTATATTTAATATATATATATATATAGACTTGTTATATATATATATAATATATGATATATATATATATATATATATATATATATATATATATATTCATTATATATATATTGGAGTGAATGAATCCTACACTCATGTACCCCATATGGTTTCTGGGAGACCGAAGAAAAAGTGGATTGAGTCCGTGAACGAATGTCTGCTGAAGGAGAGAGGTGAGTTTGGCAGAGGCGAGAATAAAGGTGCATAATAGGAGTGAATGGAGCGGTTTTGTGAGGGGGTATGTTGTGGCCCACCTGGGCCAGGGGATGTACCTTACACTTGCGACAATTGACCATAGTAGGGTCCGTCCGCGTCCCTGAAGCTCTAGGGTGGATTTTCTGACTGCAAAGAGTTCTCACTAATAGGTATAGAGGGGGCAGTAAGGCTGGGCTTTCTTTTCGACTTGTGTCATATTCTTCTATTACTTTTCTTTTCAGATGCATGTCACACACCTTTCTTGGGGAGGAAGAGAAGATATATATAATATATATTATATATAATATATATATATTATATATTATATATATATATATATATATATATATATATATATATATATATATATATAATATATTATATATATAATATATATATATATATATTATAATATTATATATAATATATATATATATATGAGTATATTATAATATATATATATATATATATATATATATATTCAACTTGTATATGGATGGGGTTATGAAAGAATAGAGGTGGGGGTGGCAGGAGATGGTGTTAGAATGATGGAGAATGGAAAAGAGTGGAGGGTGCCCTACCTATTATATGTGGATGATTTGGTTTCGTGTGGTGAATCCGAAGAGAGTTTGAAAGCATTAGCAGAGAGATTTGGCAGGGTGTATAAAAGGAGGGGTTTGAAAGTAAATGTGGATAAGAGTAATGTTATGGTTGCGAGTGAGGACAGTCCTCGGTGTGGTTATGTTAGATGGTGAAATGCTGGGACAAGTGTCTGAGTTTAAATATTTAGGAAATATGTTGGATGAAAAAACGGATGATGCAAAGTGTAGTAGGAAAGTTGTGAATGGCAGGAAGGTGGCCGGTGCAATTAAACCGTTGGTGGATGCGAAAAGACTTAAGTCTCGAGTGCGCTAGGGTCTTACATGAGGGTATGTTGTTACCTGTTTTAAGGAATAGTAGTGAGACTATGGTCCAGAATGAGAGGTATAGATCTAAGGTACGTGTTTATATGGACACTCTTAGGGGCGTCTTAGGTTTGAGAATTGATAAAATGTTGAATGAACGTATTAGAGAGTTATGTGGCGTGAAGAAAGGGATAAATGAAGGTATGTTGAGATGGTTTGGTCATGTGGAAAGGATGGAAGATGGTTGGTTAAGCGGATGTATAGTGATGAGTGTGTTGGGAATCGCCGACTGGGAGACCGAAGAAAAAGTGGATTGAGTCAGTAAAGGAATGCCTGGAGGAGAGAAATGAGAGTTTGGCAGAGGTGAGAAGGGGTATGGTTGTGGGACACCTGGGCCAAGGGATGAACCCCACACTGATGAGATGCCATAGCGAGGGTCCATCGCAGTTCTGTGAAGCGCTAGGGTGGATTTTCTGACTACAACGAGTTCTCACTGATAGAGGTATAAAGGGGGCGGTAAGGCTGGGCTTTCTTTTCGACTTGTGTAATATTCTTCTACTACTTTTCTGTTTCCGGCGCATGTCACGCACCTTACCCCCAGTCTTGGGGAAAAAAGGTAGATAATAATAATAATAATATATATATATATATATATATATATATATATATATATATATATATATATATATATATATATATATTATATATCATATATATATATATGATATATATATATATATATATATAATATATACTTACTTCGGTCTCTATAATCCTTGTATTCTCTGTCCCGTTCTCTATCCCTCTCTCTTTCACGATCCCTATTCTCTCTCTCTCTTTCTTTTTCTCTAACTTTGTAGTAGGCGGCTAAATTTTGGAAAAACAAAATTAAATAATTAATTGCGTTGGTGGAGGAAAAAGAAAAGTTCTATTCACCATATTTATATAGCAAGAGAGTCCATGCTTCATCAGTATACTCAAGAGATTCTTTTCTGAAGCAGGTAATGTAATTGAAGAGAAAAGATCATGAATTACACCTAAACAAAGACAAAGACAATAACTGGTATTTCTACATCATAATACTCAAAAATTCAAAAAAATTTACATACAAAATTAAAATAGAGAAGAAAATAAAAGAAAATTGGCAGTTCCCTACCCCCCCCCCCTGTTTATTTTATAATGTAAATAATTTTTTTTATCTTTGACTGTTAATCTAATTGTTAAACACAATTGCTTTTTAAAAGATATAGTATCGCTTATAGAGTATATACATCCCATGAGATGAAGGATGCATAGTAATACCACACATATACAGGGCTCATTAGTGAAATTACTGGAATAATAAAATACCTTGAAGGAAACAAAACTAAATTCATAAGATGGTTAAAGGAACATGAGGATTGTAAATCAGAGGCGTTATTAACAAAAAAAGCAAGTGACTACCTCAAATAGGGCATCAGATTAAGAATAGAGAATGAATGGAATGAAAAGAACCTTAAAAATAAAAATTTTAAAGGAATTTTTTTGGTAATAAAAAAAAACTAACATGTAATAGCTAAAGGATTTTTAAAGCATGGTAAAAGAACTGATCAATGCTCAGGATGGAGTACAAGAGCCAGGGTTGTGGAGCCGGGAGCTTTGGGTGGAGCCAAAGCCAAATTATTTTTGGGGTGAAGCAGATGTCAAAATTTTTTGGGGGGAGTGGAGCTGGAGTAGGAGCAGACAAAAAAAAGGGATTGCTCTCAGCTCCTGCAATCACAAATATCTTTATCACACAGCAAAGAAAATTCAAGCAGGACTTGATTGCTGGAAAATTTTAGGAGAATTAAAGCATCTAATTAATGCTTTCAAAATAAAGGAGATTTTAGCAAATGACAAAAAAAAATTACATGGAAAGAAGGAAAATGTTAACTGAAAACAAGATATTTCGTGTAGCATCTTTTCAGACGAAGATCTATGAAGAAGCCAAATTTAAGAGAATGGGACCAATTGGAGTACGCAGAATAGCAATTGAAAAAGACAACAATCCATTAATACTTTCCATCAAAAATATCACACACTTGTTCTACTTTCACATTGTTTTATTAAGTGGCCCCTCAATGTTAAATAGGGACATTTGAAAACTTGCCCTAGTTTATCATTGTCCTATTCCATGTCTTAATGCAGAAAAAACTTCATTCACAACCAACTAAGCTCACAGGAAGAAGCTTGTGTAAACTCAGGGTCAAGTCTCATCAGCCATCTGCTTTGAAGTTCTTGAAATGCAACTCCATTCTTTGGGTTTTCAGAAAATCTGAATGATCAATGTTTCAGTTTTGAGGGAGGAAGTGTCAATATTCATTAAGGCCTTATAATTTTCAACAAAAGTCTCTTGGTTTAAATCCAACTTTATTTAGAAAGGAGTTGAATGACTGTGCTAAAAGGCAGAATTTAAAAAAAAAATTTTCCATGTTATTTATAACATTGTCTACTTAATAAGACATTTATTTTCCAATATTCAGGTTTGTTTGTGTCTGAAAGCAGATCCACCAGATTACCCATGAAGAGAGAGTCGACTGTTAGGCAATCTTTCATTACCCATAGAGAGAGAGGGTACTGTTAGGAAATGAAAGATTGCCTAACAGGCGACTCTTTCTATGGGCAATCTGGTGGAGTCAACTGTTAGGCAATGAAAGACTGGCTAACAGTCAACTCTCCCCCAGATTACCCATTGAGACTGTCCCGTTAGGCAATCTCTTTTTTTTTTTTTTTTTTTTTTTTTTGGTTCTTTTCCATTTGAGAGGAGACCAACAGGTTCTAGAGAAATTTCATGTTACTCTGCGAAGTTCTTAATTTTGTTCCAAAGTTCATCAAATATGTTTTTGCTCCTCTCATAGGTAGTAATAGTGCCTGTTATTAATTCTTTACATTTAAAATACTTGCTTAGTGCATTTGCAAGTAAATAACACGGAGTGAAACTAATAAACTAAGAATAAAACTGAGAATCCCAATCAACTCCATTGAATCCTTATTATGAGCATTTTTGGTTTCTTCTAGAATCTTTTTAATTATTTCACAGTTGTTTAACAGCTTTACAATTTCAGGATGACAATTCCACCTTGTGGTATTCAAACTTCCTATTTCAAAAGCTTGTTTTAATGTTAAAAATTTATAAACTTCCTGAAGTTGGGTATGGTTTACAGCGGGAGAAAAATGAACATGTAAGGCATCCAATGAATTCAAAAATGCATTTGAAAATTAAACTTTTGAATAAGAATTTACGACTACCAAGTTGAGCCTATGGGCTAAAGTAAACAGTGGATGTAATAGGTGGGTTTTTGTCTTTTGGGCAGATTTCCAGCATATTTTACAAACAAGCCATTATGTTTGTCAGCTGCATGTGATGTTTCTTAAAGGCCCTCAGGGTTTCAGAGTGGTAGATCAGTAGAGGCTTCAGTTTGCAATCCTCACTTGCATTGCCACAGAACAAGAGTGTAGCCTATCCTTCATTGACTTGAGCTCTGGTAATGCCTTATCTTGTGTAATATAGGTCCCATTAGGCATTTTCTTCCAAAACAGGACTGTTTCGTCACAATTAAAAACTTGTTGGGAACCAAAACTATCAGCCTTCACACATTCCCCAAACTCTGTACTAAAATCATTGGCAGCATCTTTATCAGCACTGGCTCCCTCTCCATGCCTCACAACACTGTCAATGCCAGTCCTCTTAAAATTATCAAACCAGCCATGGCTGACTTTAAACACCTCACTTTCTTCTCTTGCTACTGCCTTGTTTTTCAAAAGATTGACATGTATATATCAATTTTGCCTTTTCGCAAATCATTGTCAGATACACATTGTTGCCAGCACACTTTGTTATCCAGATCAAAAGCAATTTTACAACATGCTCAAATGTCCCTAATCTTTGTTTGGTAATCGATTTCACCCCTTCACAGTCATAGATACCATCATTCTCAGCATACAGTATGCAGCAGCCAAGTCTTGAATATGCATGCCATATTCATACTTTTCAAAAAAAAAAAAAATTTTCACTTCCATGATCCTAACCCTTTTCTTCGTTGTTTGGCTTTTCTTATCAACTTTCTTAGAACTCATGGTAAATGAATTTACTAAAAATTTGCCCAAAAAAACAATCAAGTGAAATATCAGTTATAGTACGGGTTGTTCACTGAAGGGTAGTGTGCAGTGTCATGACTCATACAAGTTCTAGCATGTGAGTCGTATACCAAGTAAAATTTTTTGGGTCTAAACAGGATGTACACCAAGCTGGACTTATTCCAAAGCAGATGTAGATAGAGGTACCACTGTATAATTTATATATATATATATATATATATATATAATATATAATATATATATATAATAATATATATATATATATATATATATATATATATTAATATATATATATATATATATATATATATATATTATATATATAATATATATATATATATATATATAATATGAGTAATTCCATACCAGTTCAACCAAAATTTTGCCAAAATTTTCATGACCCTCTCCGATTTTACTGAAAATTGCTATACCTGTAAAGCTCAATGAGA
>JABUQX010049493.1:0-27500 GCA_015478945.1 Trachelipus rathkii | reverse complement strand
TATTAGGATGTGCCGAATAGTGAAAAAGCCGAATACCGAATATTCGGCTAAGAGTATTCGGCCGAATACCGAATATCGGCCGAATAATCACTTCGCTATTCGGCCGAATAGTTATTTCAAAGTTCTGTCATCCATTTAGGGAAAAATAAAGAAAACTTACACTGGTCAACAAAAAAAGGGTGAAATTTTTCTTGGATGGACTTTTGTAGCAGATATATAGTAATTCGTAGGTGCTGATTCCATATATATTCTCGGATTTGCGGTATCACATCCCGTTTTCGTGCAATCATGGATCCCTATTTTTGCATATTCCCTGGGAATGACAAAATTCATGTGCGGCCTACGTAGCTGGATGAGACGTTACCTTCCGATTAATCTTACAGCTAGCAGCAAGTTTTACTTTAAGCGGTCGATATCAGGAAGCATGTGGTAAACTTTAGTACGTCTACATGTATGAATGCCAATGACCGGATGATGTCTATCATCCATCTGAAATAAAGTCGGATGGTCCGTCATTGTTTACCCAGGTTGAACTGAACGATCTTTTACGAGAGTTGTATTTAGCCGAAGTTGTCCTGAGCTGTTGGCTTTGAGGTTGCATGAAAACAGATGACTACTGTACCTGGCATAAGAGTAACAATTTTATCCTAACAGAGAAGGCAGAAGCTGCGGAGCTCTTCCAGGTCAGATGGTAACCTTGTGTATTGCCGTGAAGTTGCAGGCCTACTACCGCTATGGGACTCCCAGCATACGATGTAGGTGAGTGGCGACTGTTATTGACACTTCCAAGAGCAGTTTTAAAGTGTGTTGTTGTTACACAATGGCAACAGGTATGCTTCGGTTCTAGAGTACTCGGTACGGATGAGAGAGAGTATGGAAAAATCAAGACAGTTTGGAGAGGGCTACAATATCAGGTACCATGGATGGTAAATAGTGCTGTCGGACTCAAATATTGGTAAACATTTTGCTTGCGTCAGCAAGCAGGTTTCAGCCAAATATTCCTGCTTCCCTGCGCTATTGGGACAGCGGGCGGCAAAAGGATCAGCGGCCAAAAGAGAATGGCCCGAGGGAAACCTTGACGTCCCCCCAGGTGACAGGAAACATCGGTACGGTGAACCACTTGTCAGAGAGAAAACATGCATCTTACCTCCACTACACCATTAAAACTTGGTTTGATGAACCCAATTTGTGAAGGCCCTGGATCATGATGGTGAATGCTTCCGCTATATATTGCTCAACGTTTCCTGAGTCTGAGTGACGAGAAGAAAAAAGCTGGGAAATTTGATGGCCCACAAATTCGGACACTCCTCCGTGATGCTTCCTTTGGTACAACAATGACTGTGTTAGAGGCAGGAGCGTGGAATGCTTTTTCAGATGTAGCACAGAATTTCTGGGGAACAGGAAAGCCGAGAACACTAACATTGTACAGGAACTTCTAGACAGTTTTTCATTCTCATGGGTGTAGAATGAGTATAAAGTTGCACTACTTACATTCCCACCTAAGAAATTTCCGGATAACCTAGGCGATGCTAGTGATGAGCAGCAGCGTGAACGCTTCCATCAAGATCTAAAGTTCATGGAAGGACGGTACCAGGGCAAGTGGGATATCCAATATGATGGCCGACTTTTGTTGGAGCTTGATGAGGGATATTTCAGACGCTATGCACAGTAGATCGTCTACGAAGAGGAAGTTACTACCATCGTAGGTATGTTTACATTAACTAAAACCATTCCTTCTATTACATTCATTGTTGTCCCATATTACTCTTTATTCATAGTTGCATTATATGTTTAACATATATCTATTCAAAGACATTATCATATCAATGTGATTTGTTTTCCTCTTCCTTCATAATCCAATAATATATATATTATATTAAATAATATATATATAATATATATATATATTATATATAATATATATATATTAATATATATATATATAATATTATATATAATATATATATATATATAATATATATATATATATATATATATATATATCCCAATGAATTTTGATAGACCCTCTTGAAAAAGGTAAAAATCATAAAATGTTACAAATCTGTTTACACACAATATCTCACAAATGCGATGTGATATGCAAAAAACGATTTACATTTTTGGAATCAGCACATCAAATAACCAATTGCGAAAACCCGTCCAAGAAATTTCATGTTTACCAGTGTTATATACAAAGTAATAAACAAAAAGTAAATAACTATCTCTTACCTATAGCAAACCAGGCACAATTAAAAATTGAATTAAATGAAAATGAAAAGTTCGTAGGTAAAGATATTAAACTAAACTTCATTGAATAAGCTCTAAAGGTAAAATGACAGACATTCGCAGTTTCTCCATTGTCAGGTGATAACTTATTTCTTGATGGCTTCAAAATATTTCCCACGGTTCTAAATAATTCTTTCACTTTCGACCGAGACCGTGGAGCTTGAAAGGTATTTATTGCTAGTTTTTTCAAACTCATAAAACTATTTCCAGTGTTTTTCCACCAATTTGAAGGGAATATCATTGTCGTCACTGGTCAAAGTAGGCCAAACTTAGTATATTTGTTATATTTCTTGATGTAATTCCGTATGTACCCTTTTACTTTTATATATATATGTACAATAATCACATCGTCAGGAAGAATGGGACTTTCTTTTGTTTCACTCTCACTTTCTTTTATGTATGACGATTTTGATGCCACAATTTCTTTAAACCAATCCATTTAAAAAGTGGCAAAAATGGGAACCTTCAAGCCTTCACTTTCCCCACTACGTGAATCATCGGCAGCAGAAGAGTCAGGAGCTAAATTTTCATGCATTTCTTTCCAATGGCTCAACGACCATATTTTTTATTGATTCATTTGATTCATGTTTGAAAAATTACGCTTGAAATCGCCAGAATCTAAGATAGCTACACACAAAAATTATTACATTAGAAACTAAAGAAAGTCTTTTTTTTCTACTGATTTCTTAAAAGCTCTTCAACGGGTGTAATTATTCCACTGAAGCCTTTTGCTTTTAATTTGCCTTATTTAAAAATAGATTTATTGCTTTAAAATGGAAGGGATCACTTGTGCGACTGTTACTTTCACGTTTAATGCCTGTTTTAGTGATGTTGTCAAATGGCTCAAGTAAATGGAATAATTTTGCCACTGAAAATATCAGTCAACATTTTCTGAATGCATTCAGCAGCGTATATTGATAAGGGAACTTTTTGTTCAAACAATCTTTAAGCATATCAAAAGTTCTGTTCCAGCGTGTAGAAACTTCTTGAATTAATTTTATGCTGTTTGACAATCAGCTGCATCTGTAAAGTTTTAAGCGTTGCAGCTGCTGTTGCTGAATGGTGAAAATGAGAGGATATGCTTCGTGCAAGTAAATAAAATATCTTTAAATTACCAGACTTCTGACATAATATTGAATCCTGAATGCATAGTGCAACATGTGAATAAAACATGAAAATGATAGCAAGCCACTCTCCTAATATATACCAGCTACCGATTGTTTGGTCCATTTATTCCGGAATCACTAAATGGAATTGCTATTTTGGTTAAATATTGAAAAGGATCTTGACAACATGACAAAGATTTCGCATATTGGCTTACAAAAATTTGGCTATATTTTTATGTTTTTGGAAAATAAGTTTTCTAAAATTCAATTTTTAAATTGAAAAATAACTTTCCCTTATGTTGACGTAATTTATTGTTTATAAAGCTCAATATTCGGCCCGAATAGTTCGGCAAAAAGCCGAATACCGAATATTCGGTATTTTGGCCGAATAGGCCGAATTACGAATACTTACCGAATATCGGCACATCCCTAATATATATATATATATATATATATTATATATTATATATATATATATATATATATATATATATATATATATATATATACTATATATATAATATATATATATATAATATATATATATATATATATATATTATATATAATATATATATATATATATATGGGGTGTGCCTATTAATCTGCATCACTAAGAACTGGCATTGACATCAGTAGTACTATTAAAAAAATAAATTATTAAAATATCTTGCATGTAATTCAATATGTTATTCAATATTAATTCAAAATGTTATATTTTTCACTACATTGGAGAATTTGACCCCCACCTCACAGATTTATAAGCACATACCCAATATCTTTTCCAGCTAGTTTATAATCCAGGGCTGGGGAGTCGGAGTCAGAAGGAGTCAGAGTCAGCATTGCTGACTCTTGCTGAGTCCAGCAAACTCTGTTCGAATGTTTTAGAGTTTAGACATCTTTAAAAGATTATAAAATTTAATTTAATTTATAATAATTATTATAAAGTTTAAACTTTTTCATTATTTTCTTTTTCAGAACAATTATTAGTACATAATTTACAATTAAATACTTAATTTAAATTGTTTTTTCAAATCCATAAATATGAGCTGTAAAAGTAAAAAATCAGCAGTTTTTCAGTATTTCACTTTTTCTGAAGATAAAAATTATTAGGCTATATATGCAATGTAGAGGTAGAAGGAGAAAAATGTCAATCAAAGCAAACTGCAAGAACAGGAAAAGAGCACCTGGGAAGAAATGCTCCTAGCAGAACAAGCAATTTAAAGCGTCATCTGCAACGCTGTCATTTAGAAATTTTCAAAATCGTTGAAGAAAAAGATAAGGAAACTCCGACTATCAAACAAAAGACTGAAGAAAAGAAAACGAAGGCTCAGGGATCAATTGTTAAATATTTTGAACCCCAAAAGGTAACTGTCTTCATGACTAGTGAACTATTCAAGCAATCCATTATTAACATGGTTGTAAAACGTGGCATTTCCCTAACTTTTTCTCATCTGAGGAATTCCTGACATTAAACGGAGAAATGGCTAGAAAACTAGGTGTTTCTCTAGAAAGACATGATATAAGAGACATGGTGGTTAAAGAAGCTAAAAGCCAAAAAGAAAAACTAAAGTCGACTCTTAAAGGAAAATATGTTTTCTTAAAAATGGATGCTTGCACCCGTCAGAGAACAAATTATTTTGCTATAAACATTCAGTTTTTGAGTGATGAACACAAAATTATGGTGAGAACTTTGTCAGTAACAGATACAAGGGCGCAACATGACAGTAGTTTTATTCGTGGTCTTGTTGAGGAGGTTATTAAGGATTATGAAATTGAGAAAAAACAAATCCTAGCTATAGTCACTGATAATGCCTCAAACATGATAAAAGCTCTGGAAAAATTAAATGAATCCATGGAAATGGAAAATATTGAAGAGGAGAGTGAAGAAAATAGTGAGTTAGATACGATTTGTGAAACAGGTGTAACTGAAGTGACTGATTTCTCAAAATATTATACATATGCGATGTACAGTGCATACATTGCAGTCGGCCATTAATGACGGCTTAAAAGAAAAACATGTTGCAAATTTAGTGTCAAGAGTGCGGAATATTGCCATTGCTGCAAGAACACCAAAAGTGGATAGTGTGCTTCAGCGTCGAGCAGGTAAGGGTGCCATAAAAGATCAAGTCACAAGATGGTCTAGCACTTATCTCATGATTGAAAGACTCTTGGAGTTAAAACCAGTTCTGGAAGATATGGCAAATCCTAACGTAACAATGACAGAGCATCAGTGAGAGGATGTAGCTCGACTTGAATCAATACTCAAATATCATCATATTGTAACAAAAAGATTGCAAGAAACCTCACTTTCTCCAGGATCATTTTTCAAAGAATGGATAAATCTCACAAATAAATTAAGACGTATAGGAGGAATGTTGGCAGACAGCATAAGAAACTCAATGGAAAATAGAGAAAAGATTATCATGGATAATGATATACTACTGGCTGCCACTTTTATTGATCCTAAATACCAGATTCTTTTAGATGAAAGCCAAATACAGAAGGGAAAAACATATTTATGTGAATTAGTCATCCGCATGAAAGGAATTGATGAAATTTCTGATACTGTTCAAGCTGAAGAATCATCTACCTCTCCAGAACTGGGAAGTGAAGATAGTGATTTTGAAAGACAGCTTGACGTCAAAGAAAAAATTAAACGACGTCGTGTCGTTTAATACATTTAGATACATTTGCGGATTCTACTCAAGATGAAGATAACCCTCCAAATAGGTTTGCAAAACTCAGAACTGAAATTTTCGATGCCATAAAGGTCGAAAAAATTGATAGAACATCTAAAATATCTGTCCAAGAAGCAATACATATGTATCCTGAAGTTCTTCAAGATGCAGCTCGAATACTGACAGCATTACCAACAACACAGGTCAGCGTTGAGAGATTGTTTTCCGCCCTTCGATTCATTAAATCTGACCTTCGTTCATCTATGAAAGAGGACTTGATAGATGCCATTTTATTTCTAAGAACAAATTCAGCATAGAAAATTTAATAGTTTCATGTCAAAAATTAAAACTGTCTCAAATTGTTTAATTTTGCTATTGCTTACTACCTTTTAATTGGCACATAATTAATAAATAGCCTGAGAAATAGTAGATAGAATTATATATTATATATATATATATATATATATTATATATATAATATATAATATATATATAGTATATATATATATATATTATATACTATATATATATATATAATATTATTATTAATAATAATATCTTTAAAATTAATTTATAATATATTATATATATATATTATATATATATATATATATATATAATATATATTATTTATATTATATATATATAATTATATAGATAATAAATATATATATTTATATATTATATATATATTATATATATATTATATATATATATATATATATATATATAATATATAAAATATTAAATAGCACCGAGTTATAGTTGAACTGTTTAAAATTGGAGGAGTCAAGTGCCAACAAAGGAAAAATGCAGACTCTGTAGTCAGTTTTGGTGTATATTTTTTTGCAGACTCCCCAGTCCTGCTACAATGTCCCACAAAGAACAGGCCATAAGCTTCATTTGGCGATTTTTGAAATTAACGATGATTAAACTGTGATGTGTAACCTATGCAATCTTAATTGCAGAAGAGAGAGCTCAAACAGAACAGAATTGTGCTATGAATTATTACATTACAGGCCAAAAAAAGACAAGTTGATTGCGAAGCATCAATATCAGGCAGTTCACATTCTCAAAGAACTTTAGAAGAAACATATGAACTTAAAAAGATTTTAGATATAAACAGTCCTCAAGCCCAAAAAATTCACATTGCTATTGGTGAAATGATAGAGATTGATTCACAGCTGTTTCTGATTATTGAAGATATTGGTTTCATTACTCATAAAACTGCTCAAACCTAATTATGAACTGCCCTCCAGAAAGTATTTCTCTACTAATATTATTCCTGAAATGCATTCCAAAGTTTTGACCAAAATCGTAAAGAGAATTAATGAAGCGAGCAATCTAAGCTTCACAACAGACATTTGGACAAATAATGCTGATGCATCGTTCATCAGGTAATAAGTAACAAGCTACTACTTATTAAGTTGAAACCTTATTGTTTTAAGTTATTACTTATTAACTTAGCGATAGTTTTTAAATTTTATTTTTATAAATACTTACAATTTATTACATAACATTATATCTATTGAGTATTGATTCTAATCAATTGTATAGAGTTAAGTTTCTGTTAACCACTAACATATTTCTGTAAATAGTTCAAACTTCAAATATGCCACTTTTTGAAATTTTTATGCAACTAGATTAACAATGATCTTTACTAAATATTCAATTGACAGTAAATAAAAGAAAACTAAAAATTCTTTGTTTCAGCTTAACGGCAAACTGCATTGATAAAAACTTCAGTCAGTCATGGGTTGTCCTTCGAGTGAAGCCATTTCCGGAAGCACATACCTCAAGTATATATTTAACATGATTCAAGAAGTAGTGGATGACTATAAAATCACACCTTACAAAGTTTACATGATTGTTCATGACAATGCTGCAAACATGGTCAAAGGAGAGTACTGTCTTGTTGAGGTCGTTTGTTGTATTCGATGAGGTTGTAGTAGAATCCTAAGGATCATGTCCAGTTTACTTTCAAATAGTCCTTTTTTTATATATATGTGTTTGCAAAAGGATACCTCACGAACCTCCTAGGGGTCCGTCAAGTTTCGGTGTCGTTTGTTGTCGAGCAGTAATCTTGTTGCGTGCTCTCCTTTTCTCCTTTAAGATTGACCTAGTCGATAGTTCTCCTACTTTATTCATTGTAGCTCTCTTTGTTGTTCCTTAAACTTTCACTGTAGTTTCTTGTAGTCATTCCTTAACTTAAAAAAATTGTTTATTTGCTTTTTCCTCTTTTCAGAACGAGTATTTTATTAATTGAAATATAATTATTAGAAGATTATATTCTTACTACTATATATAATATATATATATAATTGTTAGTTGATGTAGGTATACATATTGCCGATATAAAAATGTACTATTATATGATTTTTGTGCGAGGATTAAGATAGTACTGATGTTATATTTAATATATTCATATATTTATACTAAGATACTGGTGATAACCATTATTATTAGTTAGTATATATCTATATTTATATATATTTATATAATATAATATAATATATATATATATATATATATAGGTGATATATACATACTTTATATATATATATATATATATATATATATATATATATATATTATATACTATATATAACTATAATATATATATATATAGTATATATATATCATCACCCCAGTAAGGACTCTTCGTCTGTTTCAGTGGGAACCGCTTATCGAGAGAAGGTTCCTTAGGAAACAAGGGACACCGGATAAATCCTACTGTGCGGCCACTTAGGCACTATCGCTGGACGCCAGGCGTATAATTTCCCATTTGTAGCGAAAGGCACACCATCAAAATGTTTACTCATTAACATCTGAGTTGGCCGACGTTTTTCAAAGGGTCATTAGCATATACGGCTTTAGGGTACTGAATAAGTATTATGATATAGCGATAACTTAATCCAATATTTCTATCATATATATATATGATATATATAGTATATATATATATACTTACCTTATTATATAATATGTATTATATATATACTATATTATATATATATAAATATTATATATATTACAATATTTATATATATTATATATATATATATAGATATAATATTATATATAATATATATATATATATATTTATATATATATCAATACTATCATATATATTAATATATATATATACTATAATAATATATATTCACCACTACTATATATATATATATACTATACTCACTAATTAATTTTAGTCTATATACTGTATATATAAATATATATATATATGATATATATATTTATTCATAATAATATAGGTATATATATATATATATATATATATATATGATTATATATATATATATATTAATTTAGATGAATGGCTAGGTAACATCCGCCATGTACCGTCATACCGCGAGCATCCGCTACATATATTTAAAGGTCCGCTCCGCGCTTTTGCCTTGGCGAGTATAGTTTGCGGGGATGTTATTGTCGAGATTTGTTAAAGAATTTTATAATTTTAAATATAACTGAATATAGAATCTGAACGTCATAACTTTAAAATCGAGAGAACATACGGGAACTCGACTCACAGCTGGTGTAAATTTAAAAAACTCATGTTCTCGCAGGCATGAAGTTCATAATCAATTATGAGTTAACAGAGTCACATGGATCATCCAGGGATGTTAAAAACATTCAGAAAGCCTCTACAGCTTCTGTCTTCGATATAATACCATTAATGCTCATCGCTACGGAAGCATTTTGTATTACATCTCAAATGAAAATGAATGACAATTGGGTAAAAAAAAAATGAAGAAGATGTAATTAAATTAGAGCTAGAAAAACAACGTTTTGGTTCTGTGTAAATTAATAACCTTCATACTATTGCAACATCTAGATCCCCGTTATAAGGCAAGTTATTTTGTAACAATATATATTGAACAAGTTAAATCGTCACTTTTGTGTTGCAGTTGAAAACTTCAATCCTAACAAAGTCTATCAATTCGCCACCCATTAAAGGGAAAAAACGAAATCTACAACCAACACCTTCTAGAAGTAAATTAATAACAAATTCACTGAGAAATAAGATCTATTTTACCTCAATAACTGTCAGTGTTTTGTTCAAAGGTGTGATCAACTTTTTCTGGAACAGCGAATAAATGCAGACAATCTTGGAAAAGAGAAAGAATATCTCAGTACAAGAAGAACCTCTTGCCACACAAGAAACAATAAGGAAAGGTAAGCACTACAGAATTTTATCATTTATTATCTTACCCCACCCTTTATTAAACAATAATTTTTCTGGATTAGATATGTAGATGACAATTGTTTTGTCTCCCTACTTTCCTCACAACACAACCTTAATGAACTGTTCCACTACAAACTATATTATATATCTATTCATCCCTTCAGTTTCAGCTATATACGATAGAAGATGCCTTCCAACCAACCTCGTATCCCCTTCCTCGATACCTTAATCCCAATTGAATAACAATCACTTGCAATTTACTATATATAGAAAACCAACATTCGCCACCCACTATAAAAGTTACCCAGTTTTTGGGGCCCCGGTATTTTAAAATCATTAATCCCTAAAACACCTAATTAGCTTAGTTAGTCATCTCTATTTCTCCGTGGCTTTCGTATCGTATATGCTCTCCCCTCTTCTAGCACAAGAAGCTAAATACATCCACAATATTTTCAAATCACTTTACTATCCTGAGTTTTTCATAACAAAAGCATTTAACAAAGCCAAAAAAGAGGTACTATAGCACCTTTTTCCCCCAAAAAATAGCAACACCTTTTTTTTTACCAAAAATTATTTTAACCATTATATTTCAGACGTATTACTGTAAAAGAGTATTAAAATTAAATATTACCCTCATTCATACAATACAATCACCTTAAAAAACATTCTCATACAAACCCAAACGAACAAGAAAACTTCCCGCAAAGCTGTATATATCACATCCCTGCAATACCTTCAATAAAAAATATATTAAATTATTGTATTGGATATATTAGATTTGAAAAGGAAGAAAAAAATCAACATACAGATTACCTGCCACAAGGACAAGCATATAATTCAGCTTTAACGAAGTTCATAGGCGTAACACAGGCTCACATACTTTATCAATATAACAATATAAAGATGCATCAGAAATATCAAATCTACACGCTATAACGCATAACGCAAAATCATGGAATCACTTTTTGCATTTATAATAGTAACAACTACATTAAGCATCCCGGTGAAGTAAAGATAGATTTTATACAAAATGAATACCTGAATAAAAACCTCAAAATATTTCAACAACACTAATGAAGAAATAGCAGACCAACTGAAACATACTTGAACCTGATGAAGATTAAGAAAGAAATCCAGTCCCTTAGCCTGAAGAGGTCTAGCGTGTTGGTGTCGGGACGAAATTAGCTTTCCTTTTTAAAATTTCATTTCATTAAAAAAATGTGCTTCTGTAACAAACACAGTTTAATTTAGTTGTATACTATTTTAGGTAATTAGATATAGGGAGTGCATAGTAAAGCCAAAACATAAAAAGTAAATCCTTAAGGGCTTCCTCTCATAAAGTTATATATATAATATTATATTATATATATATATAGATATATATTATTATATATATATATATATTATATAATATATATATAGTATATTATATATATTAATATAATATATATATTAACTTATATATATATATATATATATATATATATATATTATATATATATATATTAATATATAGTATTATTTATATATATATATATATATATATATTATATTAATATTTATAATATATATATATATATATAATATATATATATATATATATATATATACTATATATTTATATATAGTATTATATATTATATATTAATATTATATATATTATATATTTATTAATATATTATATATATATATATTATATTATATATAATAATATATATAATATTATAATTAATAATTATTTATAGTATATATTATATTATATATTATATATAATATATAATATATATAATATATATATAATATATTAATTTATTATATAAGTTATATATATATATTATTTAATTATAAATTATATATATATATATATATATAATATATATAGTTATATATATATTAATATATATATTATACTATATATATATATATATATATATGATCTATATATATATATATATATAGTATATATATATCATAATATATATATATATATATATATATATAAATTATTATATATATATATATTATATATATATATATATATATATATAATAATATATATATATATATATTTAAATTATATATATTATTTAAGATTATTATAATATATATATAATTAAATATGTCAAATATATTATATATGATTATATATAATATATATAAATAATACTATATATATATACTATTATTATATAACTATATATATCATTAATATATAATTAATATATATATATATATTATTATATTATATACTATAATAATATACGTACTAATATATACTTCATTTAGCATAAAACTGTTCGCATTAATTTTCCGGTAAATTTCAGCGGACATGATAGTTTTTAGACCGGTTTCCAATAACTTAGAAAAAATTTCCTATATTTTTAGCATAAGTACCGGAATTAAACGAGAACTTTTGGTTTGTTTATTTTATAATGGCTGTCATCCGCTTCATATACCGGAAAAATGAGTTTTACCGAGAATTTTACAAAAAGAAAATTTTCAAAAATAAATTGTAAGGCTTCATATTACGAACCGGAGACACACTTGTTACGCACAGGAATACACACACCGTTATTATAAGAGGCTGGTGGTTGAAATAAAAAGATTGTAGTTGCAGGGATTTGGAAACAACTTTTGTAATTTTTGAAGGATTGACCATATATTATACTTAATATCTATATATATATTGATATATTTAATATAATTGACTATTATGCTAATGTATATATTTATTAAAGCCTAATATATGATAAAATAACTTATAGAATTGGTTATGTTATTAAATATCATATATATATATTATAAGTATTTCTATATATATATATATATATATTTACGAGGTAAATAGGCACTTGTAGACATGCGTGATCTCTATTCACATTTTTTGAGACACCACACGAAACTTTATTCTAGATGATTCAATATAGTTTTACCTACAGTTAGATGAAGTATTAGTTTTGTTAGTTTGATCGGTTTATTGAATAAAACTTAAGTAATATATATAGTATCGGTCAGGTACTTATTAGGTGCAGAGAGAGATGAATTCCAGAAGAACTTGCCACTAAAGACTTTTCATAAAAAGTTAAGCTTAACTCTAGAGCTTTATATTGTAACTTAGAAACATGTTATATATTTTGAACTTAGAAAAGTTCTTCTGGATCTCATAAATGTGTGGGTCGCTGCTCATTTCAGATATTACCAATATTCTTAGTCACATATGTACTTAATATATAATATATAATATAGTTTACCAATATATCACTGATTATTAAGGTTAGCATATATATATATATAATAGATAATATTTCTACTTCAATATAGTAAAATCAGATTTATGTACTGTAAGCTTATAGAAGGTTATTTCGGTTATCAGGGGAGAAATAATGTTTGGTTTTTTGTTAAAGTATATTTAGCATTAGTATATTATATACCTAATGTCGAGTAACGTTATGGACCTATACTAGAATTTAAAAAATTTAATTTACGGTTTATATAAACTAACCCTATATTCTAGAATAACATCGCATATGAGTAACATCTTTTTGTATACGTTCTAATACTTTTTATGTCTCATAGATACAATACAGCGGAACATCCATTCGATGTTTTGCGGGAAAAATTAATAAACAGACCGCATACTGCTTCTGGGCTCGCATGATTGTTGAAATTTCTTGGTTCTGAGGGATGATTGCATGAATCATTGCTTTTGAAATATTTAGCAAATCGTGATAATAAATAAAAGAGAATGTAGAGTGTAAATGTCCTTTAAAACAACACAAACAAAACCTATAAGATATGTCCACAGATGAACTCGATAGAATTCAGTGCACATTTTAAAATCCCAAAGTATTTGACTTATCCATGTGTTAAAGATCTATGTAATAAATCGAGTTTAATTATGTAGTAACTTTAGTCACGGTACTTATACAAGCAATTGGAAAGTTAATGTGGCGATGGGTAGTGAAAAGAGTGGTCTTATTTGGGAAGATTTGGTTTTGTTTAAACTTGGACAGAGGCTGGATCAGTATGTAGGTGTTATGGTAGTTAGATGTAACTTACCCACCGTTCTCTGTTTTATTCTAATATGCCAGCATATTCCCATGGGGATTATCGTACAGGAACAGGTTGAAAGGTTGGCTGGTCAGAAGTTAAGGAAGATTTCTGTGCCTGTGAGGGATAATAATTAGATTTGATTGTTATCACCCAGCTTTGGGATCAGTAGACCTTAGTATTTATATTCAATGCTGAGAATAGAAGCGAACGCAATATTGCTAAATTCACATTGTCACGAATGAATCATTTAATGTTTAGGGGATATGTTTAGTTGTAATACTTTAGCTGAGGTGAATAACTTTTAAGTGTAACGTATAACATTTAAAACTTATTTATTACCTTTTCTATTATTATATATAGTGGTATCAAAAAATTTCTTTGAAGAGGTTATATTTTGGTATTCGCGCGATTAGATCGCGTAATATATAATTAATTATTGGATTATTTTTTAATTAAAGTATGAATTAATTATATGATTCGTTAGGAAACACGTGGGTTTTACACTTAATGGGCTTTTTTTGCGTTCGTGTAGGGATGAAGAAGACGTCGAATGCGTTTCAACTATCGACTACATCGATATATTTTTAATTAATCGATATTTAATTGGTTTTAAATCGATATCGACTATTTTAGTTTAAAAATGTACCATAGGTAGCATGTACGCAAAAAATGAAAAATATTTAAATTAAAAAAAAAAATAATAATAATTGGAAAACAATATTTTTTTACGTAATGAAAAAGAAAAATAAAATTATACTAGGGCATAAATCAAATATCATATATTATATATATACAACTCAGGGACCTATCATAAACGGTATTTTGCTTATAGGAATTGACAAATAATATAGGTATAATAGATATGTGGTTTATTAATAGAGTCACTGGTAGGGTAAATAATAGATTATAGTACTTAAGGGATCCTCATAGGGATAAATATATATAATAGTATATTTTTTGGGATATAGCTTTAAGGTAGGTATTATATATATATACTATATTAGTATGATATATACCTAATCGAAGGATTTCCGCGTTGACGTATAACTAAGGTTTTGTATTCGTTCATGACTAAGTATTTATCGATTATAGGTGAGTCAAAATACCTACTTTTAGTATCAGAAAGGGACTGATAAGTATATATATTATATATATATATATATAGTAGTATAACTATATTATACGGTATAAATTATAGGAAAATTATGAATAGCCTAAATATGTATAGGTAGATAGTACATATATATAGAAGCTTTATATAATCAGCACTTATACGAAATGACTAATATGTTCACGGCCACAATAGGAGAGCTCGGTCCTTACGCCACGCGAACGTGTCGATCAAAGGGGGGACGTCTTTCGCCGATACCATCTACTACTGTTCGAAATAAAAAGAAGCGAGGGTGATGTGAGACCCTCCAACGGTCGGAGGGGAGGGGAATATAGTCCGCTATCGCTCTTGGTTAGCTGTCGGTCCTGGAATGGCTCCGAGAGACCCGACTTCCTGCCATCGGGGCGGTTCTACCCCCTATCGGCGCGTTACACATTAGTTTTAAAAAATTTAAGGGCATAATGTCTTAAGGGGCACGTCTTTTTAAACTCACACTGCGTATACCCCAGAGGGTAGACACGCCTTATCTCTTCGAAGAGCAGGAGTCGGAGAGATCTACTCGGCGCCTTCCGGGACGATAGGGGTAGGGCATCATTATTTATTTCCCGCCATGCTGACTCCGGGTGTATGTGGCGGTTCAGAGAACCGGGCCCCCGCTCTTCTGGTTATTGGTCTTGGTGTAGCGGGGGATTTTCTCTCGACCCTCTACCAGACTCACCGGGGTAATTTTTGAGAAAGTAAAATCGTACCCCGCCTTCTGTTCCCGTCGCTAGAGCCCCCTATTGGCCGTGGATATATATATAGTATAGGCCTGGGGTCAGTTATATTATCTATATATATATTATAAAGACTATTGATTCTTTTATCTGTAACTGTTTCAGGTAGAAGATTACCAATACTAATGACAGAGGTACACTTAGGGAATTTGGTTGAATTATTATATATAAATCATGGATATATATAGTGTGATGATAATATATATATTTGGATCTGTGTTCGAATAGAAACTTTAGATACATGAACCTCGCAAACAGTATACCGTACAAGCAGAGTTATATCGGCTTATATTTTTCTACCTATGATACGTAAACGCGGAAAATCCTGACAAGATGTATGAACGTCACGGGAGGCTTGCAATATCACATTTTCCTCATTCTTGTTACGGGAGTATGGTGACTATGTATATATAGGATAGTGGGGGTAATGTTCATATATGCCTATACTATATAGTTTTTTTATCCCTATAAACAACACTACTTATAAATAAAATTAACCTTCCTGGGTAGTATGTATATATGTATAGATTAATATAATTTATAAGTTATCATCTATGAAATAATTAGCAAGCTATATGGTAGCCATAATAGTAGGTATACCCATATTGAAGTTATGGTCTTTTATAAGATGTATATATATAACTATTACGCAACTGAGTGTCGATTTATTATACCATTCATATTTCCTTTATGTATCTTATCTATATTTGTTGTATATTGTTATCGGTTAGGTACTATATGGTTATACGTCTTACGTAAGATATCGATTTATATATGGCGTAGCGCCATTTAACCTCCATCCTCTCTCTCTCGTTCATCTCGAGTCTCTCCTATTCTTCTGGTGTCCTAATCTTCCTCTCACTCTCGGGCTTCTCCTTTTTAAAGGTCTACATTTTTAGCTACTCTTGTTTCCGGCTTCTCATCTATCATTCTACCCACAGGTAATTTGCATTAAATTACATCTCTCTTCTCTCTATTACTTCCTATGGATCTTCACCTCGTGAGTGAAGTGTATATAGTAAATCATAAGTTGATATCTGTGTTAGTAACATTACAGTACTCATTATATATATACTGGATAGTATAAATTGACATATACTATAAGCACGTATAATGTTCTTTATGTATTTAGTCATCTGAACTTTATACTGTAATTAAGCCGTATACTACATATAACTCCAGCTATCGGTGAGTACAAGTGTTTCATTCTATATATTATTATTCCATACGAAACCATAAATTTTAGATCATTCCTTCTAAATTATATTTGCAATACTTCTACTGTATCGAAAAATGTTGAATTATGCTCTAAACCAAACATTGTGCTCATATTTGGTTCATTCTCTCATAACTTAGCTACTCGTGTGGTATATTTGTCTTTTCAACTTCAACAGTATCAAAATAGTTATCTTATGGTTTTCAATTCTGAGATCGCGTTTTTTTGATAATCGTAAAAAAAACAAATTTATCGCAATGAGGGAGATCTAAATTCTTAATATCTTGATTATTTAGGAGTTAGACTACAGAAGTCGAGGGATCGGTCCAATATATATCGAGAAACGGAGACACTTCGATTGTTGTTTTATCCATAAAATAACTAGCAAATAATTAGTCAAATTATTTTCTTTTCTCTCTCTTTCGGAGCGTTTAATTGCTTTTCATATCTCATATATACTTGTAGAGTCAGTGCCTACTTATAATATACGTTAATTTTAGGTAAAAAAAACGCTTTCATGAATTTTTTGCAATACCCATTCTCTCTTAGGTAAATTATAAGTTTACTGGAGGTTCAAATTTTGGCTATAATATTTAGTTGTAACGGGTGAGACATTCCTGTTAAAGTTTATTCACCTCAGCTAAAGTATTCACCGTTTACATTTAAAAATTACCCAAAAATAACAGAAAATTCTCCATTGTGCTAAAATCAAGACAAGAAAATAAGAAATTAGAACTTAGGCACGATTTAATGAATTAACTCTTATCCTTATAGAAAGGTCAAATCTCATTTCTCCACCCTTCAATCACCATCACCATGCCCTATGGGCAATAAATTCAAACACTCACACACACACACACTCACCACACTAAATAATCATATGTTGACATCAAGTTATTTGTTTATAGGCGTATTTATATTTCTATTTATGTTGATCTTACTAATATCTATAAGCTTTCATAATATATACATGTCATACGGTTATATATTTAACCTTTTTCTACTTTCGCTGAAGTTTATTACATATGGTATCTATATGTATATATTCATAGGGTTTCATTTCGCTATTTAGGTCCAACCTTTCCTTTATATATATATTATTAAATAAATTATCATAATAATTATATAGCACCGGTGTACTATAGAAATGAGGTGTATTATTTGATCAATTCATATATATATATATATATCCAATCAAATTTATATAGCGCTATATAAATGTTCATACATAATATAACAGGGATTTATTTTTATTATTCATTTATAGAGTATATATCTTAACATAATATATTATAATATAATTACTTATAGGATTATATAGTATTCTTAATTCAAAGATAAACTCACTGGCGAGTCGCGTGCAACGAAAGTTAAAGTAACAACTGTACAACTTAATGTTTCTGAGAAATTTAATTTTTTGAGCTTTATTTTTATTTTTTTGATAAATATATAATAACACGAAGAGTAAAGAGAAATTTAATATCTAGAGTAAAATCGAAGCTCTCACTGGATCTTAATATATCATAGCGTCACTTTAATAATATCTATAGATTCGGATAGGAGGTAACGAAACATATATGAACAATAGATTACTTGGTAAATCTTTTTTATATATGATAGAGAAGATTGTTTATTTCTTGAATATTTCATCAAATAATTATGAGCAGTTTATATATATATATTATACACTATTAGCATATATTATATATACTTCATATATTAAATATATCATAATATAATATATATATATAGTATATATATATAAGCACTATTTATCAACATATTTATACCTATATTATGTTGGAATTATAAGTAGCTTTAGCTTTATTATGTTATAATATATATATATATATTATTATAATAGTATACCTATATAATATAGTTATTTAATCTATCTGTTGGCTGACCATCTATATATAAACTATTTAGGCTAGATTGAGAGGTATATCGGTGAATTTTGGTTTAAAACCAACACTATCATCGATATACATATTCTCAAAAACTAGATCAGATACAGGCGTTAAGACTAAGGAATACATTTGGTTAGGATGGAATCCCTGGCAATAAATGTTTATTGTCGGAAACACTGTGAGGAAAAAAAAAAATCATATCTCAATAAACTTACAAATAGCTACAAAGCGTATAGGACATACTACAGTTTTTGGAATCCCTTGTAAATTGTAAGTTCTAGGAAAAATGTACAAAAAAAATAATAATAAATAAATAAAATAATATTGGCTAGTTTTTTTTTTAGGAGCAGGGGACAATACTACAATAGGTCTATATATATGTTAGCCTAGGGATTATTTTTCGCTTAATGGATGAGTTTATGTTGGGGAATATACTACTTCATTGTAGTAAAGGTATTACACGTGCAACTGTGGAGCGGAGAGGCTTCGAGCCGGAGTCGCGCGCTGAATCACAATGCGGGGGTACGTTTTTCATACGCCCGGATAGCGCGGAGCGGTGTCGGAGGAAACCCCCGCGACAGGCAATCGCAAAATATCCAAGTATAGTAGGCGGGGGTTGGGCAGACACCACACGTTACCCGGAGCGGGGTGGGAAATAGTACACTACACCTGTGTTCCCCGGAAGGCCGAGAGACCGCGACTCCCTGCTGCCGGTGCGGTATACCCTTTGGGGTATTCTTAGTGAAAAAAAACACAATAGGCAAAGGAATTTTAATAGAAAGTCTATTAATCATTTTAACTCGAGTAAAACGCCTAATAAACGGTATCATAAAGTAGCGCTGCTGCTCTAAATGCATTAGTAATAACTTGAGGGAATAGCAGAATATATATTATAAAACAATAATGGATTTTTTATTTTTTCATTTTCATATATATATAAACATTTTCTTATCTAAAATTTTTTACCAGGATTCCAAAAATGTATTCATTTCCGGTAGTAGCTATTGTAGTTTTTGAGATATATAATATCTCTTTAAAATATTATAAAGAAAGAATCAATATGGTTCTCTATTAATTATTTTACATATTTCCACGCACTAAAGTATTTTGTGACCAAGTTATTCCAGCAATGTATTCCTTTTTCCTGTAAGACTATTAGTAGGTTTTTATGGAGATATGAGCTTTAGTTAATTCTCAATTTATTTTAAGAAATTTGAAGCATTATAATTTTATACCAATAAAGAAAAGTATCTCAATTTTTAGGAAAATATATATAGATAGATACCCATGCTAGACACAAATCACTGATACACCACACTTCTAATGATTCAAAAAACCTAAGTTGGGCACTAGACATAGCATTGGGATGCGATTAACTATATTGGATGGTAAATTTAAACATCAAAGGGTTGCTTGAACACCAGCGAAACGCTCAAATAGAATGATTTATCTTGTGCTTACGAAGAGCACTAAATATAATAAATCTTAAGGGAAAACAATGGGAAACAAGTCTGGACATGACCATCAAAGAGAGGCAAAAAATCTGCTAGAATACCACAAGTAAGTTTGAGTATTTAGTTTGGTTAAGTTTGACATTAAACAAAGTGAAATTAGAAAAGTCTAACGCTAGCCACTCGAAATTAAATTTAATAATAATATATATATAAACTAATAACTTTAATCTCACCTCGCTATTACACAATCTATTTAGTTACTACAAGTCAAATTTTAAAAGGAAATACATTGCCATATGCTTAATTTTGTACGCTTAGTGTGAAGTGAATATATATATATATCAAATTCTTTTTATTTTTTTCCATATATATTTAAAAATAAAAAAATAAAATCCGAAATGAAAACTTGTCAAAATTTCATAACGTGAAAATCGTTTACAGTAGTGCGCAGCAAACGTTCTAGACTTTACGCATATATATATATATAATATATATATATATATATATATATATATTATATATATAATATATATTATTTATATATATATATTATATATATATTATTATCTATATATATATATATATATTAATATATATATATATATTTATATAAATATATTAGGTAAATGTCTAGATTACATCTATAAAGATACAAAAGATACTATCAATTTTGAAAAATTGCGAAATCATTTTGGTTAAAAAAAAATTTTTTTTAATAAAAAAATAAAAAATAAAAAGATGTGTTCTAAGTAAATATTTTAGCTTCACACTAAGCGTACAAAAATTAGGCTATGGCAATTTATTTCCTTTTTATTTTGGTATATGTAACAAAACTATGTAAGGCACACTCAAAACCAACTAGATTAATATAAAATTTTAAATTTTATTTCGATGCTACTTAGATTTCTCTATTTCAATTTATTTGAAATGTCCTTTACAAATTATAACTTACTTTGTATTTAAGACAATTTTTTCATACATTCCAATTGTTTCCATTTTCCCTTTAGAGATCATTTATTATTTCGTAGCAAGTATGTTCCTTTTTGAGCGTTTCGCTGGTTCAAGTACAACTTTGATTTAATTTAACACTTGACATAATTATTCAGCAAATGCTGTGTATATTCGATGTTGTAATCCAGCATTTAGTCGTAAGCAATGGGGTTTTTTTTATTATATTAAAGAGCAGAAAAAAATTTCTAAATTAGTTACTTTTTTATACTATTAACTATGGTAATTTTTAAGCCCTATGCAGCCAATATCTGAGACGATGAAAATTTAAAAACCACCATTCATATCTCAAAAACTATTAAAATAGCTAGCATTATAATTAAATTATTTATATTATAATTATATATATATAATATATATATATAATACTATATATATATATATCTATTTTTATTTTTATTTTTATTAAAATTTTAAGGAATTTAAAAATATTTCTGTTTCTTTTTGAAAGCTCTATAACTTATTGCTTATCGGAAGATATATATTTTTAAAAATCAAACTTTATTTGTTATTTATTTTTAACCGAGTGTCAGGAGAGACTCACTACTTAGGACCAGGTACATGAATGCATAGTGATCTTATTATTTTAGTGCGGATAAATTAAATAATAAAATAATTTTTTTTTTTTAAAATGGATATATTCATCAATTATAACTATACAATAGTCTCAGCGAAATGATGAATACATTTATTGATCCTGGTAAAAATTTTACTGAGAGGAATAATGTCATAAATAAAATAGATAAATAAATAAATATTATATGTGTTTGAACTTTATCAAACGAAGTAGGGGCAGTGGGTATTAATGCTGGGGCCAACATGGAAGTTGTATATGAAATTGAAGATCAAGTCCCCTTGGTTGATGAGGTTAATGAGGAGGAGTTAAATCAACCTGGGTAAAGGTATAGCACAGGACTCCACATATTTTCTGAAAAAATTCTAAGTCCAAAATCAATATATTGATATGTATATATAGGTCGATAATCGATATATTACTATTATATTATATATTATATTATTATATATTATTATTATATATACATATCGATATATTGATTTTGGACTTAAAATTTTTTCAGAAAATATGTGGAGTCCTGTGCTATACCTTTACCATCAACCTGATGGGGTGTAACAATATTTGTACCAATTCGTGGATTTAGAACAGCCTTCCACTTCTCGTGATGGCTTGGTGCCAGTAATGGGTTCTGCAGATATTGGAGATCATTCTCAATACATTAATCCCTCAAATATTCCATCACCCTTTATGAATGTAAATACTAGTCTCACACCTTGGAGGTATAATGATAGGTCAATATATCATGCTGCAGTGTTATAGTTGTGAAAGACGCACTGAATCTTTAATCGCAGATTTCCTCCTAATAGGGTTGAATAAAATGAGGTATTTGTCGGAATTATCGTAGCAGCTATTTTTGAGAAAAATATAATTAATAACCAAAGAATATAAAGTATAGTATCTCACATAATAAAAATAGTAGAGCAGAGGGTTGTCACCCCCAATATTTTCGAAAATCACCAGATATATACTACTCTAAAAAAATAATAATGAAGAATAGTGAAAATGAAAATCTGTGGTCACTTTAGAAAAAAAAGTTACAGCCTCTCAAAGTTGTTAAACTCCCATAGACTCTTCATTTTTAATCCATCTTGGTTAGGTCTCATTTCAGGCCTTATAGTTCACACTATGATAAGTTTTGTTAGGTATACACAGAGAAAATCTATGTATACTTAACAAATTCTATCATAACCTGAACTAGGATGGCCGTAAAACGAGCATGAGGCCCACTAATTTTTTTTTATAAGAAAGCCTATGGGAAATTTTTTAAACTTTGGGAAGCTGTAACTTTTTTTCCTTAAGAATTAAATCATTTGCGTTTTTTAAGCTTCATTATTATTATCACTTACCTGTGATTTAATTTTTTTTTTCTTTTTCTAAGAAAATTATATGGGATTTTTAATAACTTTGAGTCTGTAACTATTTTTCTTAAAGAGACAGCCGATTTTCATTTTCACTACTCTTCATTACTATTTTTCCAGAGTAGCCTATATCCTGTGATTTTCATAAAACTCCGGGGAGGGGGGGGGGGTGACATTCCTCTGCTCTAATATTACCAATAAAATTTAAGGAAGTGAATGTGAGAGTGCTTGGTTAAAAGAATGGGGGATGGGTTTTAAAGCTTAATGGGTAGTGTGTTGGGAAGTGTTGTAATTACTAAGGCTGCCCAACATGTCTTCCTATCTTATGCTCCACCTCCTCTCATTCAAAACAAAATAATATTTACTTACTGCTTAGTCTTCCAGCCTTTTCCAACAGCCGGATCCAGGATAGTGGACTTCCTGAAGACGCGTCTACTCCCTTTTGTGTCAACTTTAAGTATTCACTCTTCCCTTATTATGTTTATCAATTACTTTTCCATTTTCCTTTATATCAATTCCAATTTCCAATTAATCCCTATTCTCAGGGTTTTAATTACACTCTTGTAGTTTTTAAATCGTAATTTACAAAATGATTCCAAGGGAAGACTGTAAAAGAAATAGTAGCATAGTCATGGATGCTAGAACTCCATCTAGGTTTACAGTAATGCAAATCTATATAGGTTAGGTCTAGGTTTATAGCATTGTCGATCCATCCAGGTTAGGTCTCATTTTAGGACCCTACTAGTTCTTCAGGTTATACCATATGTTTTGTTAAGTATACACAGAGTAAATCTGTATATACTTTTAACAAATCTTATCATAACCTGAACTAGGATGGTCCTAAAATGACCTTGAGGCCATTCAGTTTTTTTATAAGAAAAGCCTAAGGGAAAATTCTAAACTTTGAGAGGCTGTAACTTTTTTTCCCTAAAGACTTATATATGTATATTTTTTTTTTTTTTTTTTTTTTAGTTGTCACCACCACTCAGGGCAGGCCCTATTAAGGAGGGGGTGTTGCCGCCTCAGGAGTCACAACTAAGTAAATTACGCAGATGGAAGCACAGACGCAGGCTTGAAAGTGGGGGAGATTAAATTCAGCAGGAAACACAGAAGATGGAAGAGAATTTCCACGGAACAGATGTGGCAGGAAAGAAGGAACACTGCAGCGAACTAGCCTGGAGTTACCCACATCAACAACAGAAACTCATGTGCAGATACAGCACCCCTAGTTCTACGAGGGCGACGTAAAGGTGGAGGTTCGCGAGTGATAACTTCCCTCGAGCACCTGCCGCTGCGGGTACCCTATAGAAAGAGATAAAGCACCAACTCGCGCCGCAAAGATGAAAGGTCAAGGGAAATGGAAAGTACAGAAGAGTTTATAACTTTTTGCCTTTGACTCGACACCCTATCCAAAAAGCCGGGTGAAAACCAAGAGCCCCCCCAAGAATATGAGAGCAGTACTCATCAAGGCGGATGAGGCCCTTGTATAGCTGGAGCCAACTGAGAAGCGGAAAAAAGTCTCGCAGTCTAAACAGAACCGCCAGTTTCTTTGAGGCCCTAGCAACAATTGTGATGTGAGGTTTCAAGACATTTTTTTTGTTTATGTTAAGGCCAAGATTTTATATTGTCAACAGGAAGAGACGAGAGAACCGTCCAAAGAGATAGGAAAGTTAGAAGGTGTCTAGAGAGGGAGATTTGTAAAAGGCTCATTTTAATAAAAAAGAATTGAATTTCACAGGTTCAGACGACGACCCCTTTCGGAAATTCTATCCAGATCACGAGAATAGAATCGGAAAGTTAAAGACGAGAGGCAATTCTAGAATGTAAGAAGGAGCAGAATTGAAATGAGTTGAAAGAATAAGGGTCGAGTCCATCGGCATATAGTGAAATGGAGTTAAGATGTGGCAGGTGAGAAGATCATTAATGAAAAAGTAGGAAATAAGACAGGAGAATGGACAGAACCCTGAGGAACACCACTATTGACAGAAAGGGAAGAAGAAGTCGCCTCGTCCCATCAACAACAGCCGATATTGAGCGACTTTGGAAGAAAACTAGAATATAAGTAAGCAAAGAGAAGGGAGAAACCCAACAAAAGGCGGGACTTGGAGACAGTGACAGGCGTGCCATATACCCGGTCAGCAATGCTGTGGATAATAATGTCAAAGGCGCCACCGCACGCAGTCTTGCCCCGTAGTTCCTAAGGGCGGAAACCCATAAATAGAAAAGTATATCACCAGTATAACGCCCAGTAGACTCGAAGCGCGCGAAAGCCGTACTGGCGATCGGAAAGAAGTGAAATGAGATTCCAGATGATCTAAGAGATGAAAGTTGAGAAGAGTTCAAAGATCTTAGATAGGATAACAAGTAAGAGCTATAGGGCATAGTTAGAAGGGTCAGAGCGGCTTCCTTTCTTTCGGAATAGTTGGACATGTGCGTGGCTTCCAACACTGGGGAAAGTGCTAGTATTGAGACATAGAGAAAATAATAGTGAAGACGAGGGGCGGGGATATGCACGGAAAGCACACTCCCGATCAAAACTCGGGGAGGAAATGCCATCCGGGCACCCGCCTGCCTAACGTTCGTAGATTTCAGGAGCCCATGCCACCGATCGAATACCCGATGAAATGTAATCACAGGCAAAGGCATAGGACAGCTTGAGAGGAGAAGGAGGAGATGAGGAATGCCAGAATCTCCAGGGTTGAGTTAGAGGAAAATTAGGAAGGCCCGAAGAGATTGCAACTTTTCAGTTTGAAGAATTAGCAACCAGGAAGAAAACAATCGAAGAACGGAATAAGAGGAAGGGGAAAGACAGAGATTTACAGAAGTTTGTTAGAGATTTTTTTGGGCAGAGGGCCAGAAAGATTTGTCAGTAGGAAACCAAGGAGGTTAGCGCATACTTTCGTTTGATGAAAGCCCCTTTGCTCGTCGAAAGGTATCCCTGCAACGATTTCTACCAGAATGAAAAATTAGCGAGAGTGATATAGGAGAACGAGAATTTTCCATTCTCATAAACGAATACGCACTGTCTCTAACCTGGATGGCCAGAGAACAAGCACTGTCGAACCATGAAACGCATGGGATTATGAGGAGAGAACGATTTAGTCGAAGAAATGTATCAATCCTGTTCATCCCATCAGCGAAAAATCCAGCTCCCACCTTTTCGTCAAAAACTGAATAGGTATCCAGAGACAAAGCAGTCACTCGTTGTGCTTAGCGTAGAAGCAACGCAACGCCCCCCAATCGGCCCGATCAAAAGGCCTTGGGCCCCAGAAAAAAAAAAAAAAAAAAAAAAAAAAAAAAAAAAAACCCCAAAAAAAAAAACCCCCGCGTAGGGGCAGGATGATGCTGTTGGAGAGAAAGTATTAAAATTAAGAGATATAAGGTTGTGGTCAGATTTACGCAATAGGAGCGAAGGTGGTGTATTTAATATTATTGAAAGATCTAGTGGTGGAACATGGATCAAGATTGCTCAAGAATTAGTTGGAGCAATCCCGATTACGCACTGGTTATTAATCAGTTCGCTCCAGATCCGTTGAAGAAAATGCTAAAATGATCGCGCTCCTCCCCACCTAATCAGTATGAGAGGACCCAACCATTCAGGTGTTTGTGTACATTGAAATCCCGCAAAAATAAAGGACCTCAAGTATTTGGATGAGAAATATAACAGTCTCGTGAGAAGTAGTAAGGTATTCAAAAAGGCGTGAAAAATCTGTTTCTGTTAGGAGAACAGTAGCAGAAAGCACAAGATTATTGTAGTA
>JABUQX010049492.1:0-62860 GCA_015478945.1 Trachelipus rathkii | reverse complement strand
GGCAAATCAATAAATTTCTATCGATGTGAAAATCAACTAGTTCCGCTTCCGCTTTGAAACATGTTATTCGCTGCGCGTAAACAAATTAGGTTTATTTTTTCGAAATATGAACAATGATAGCTGTGCTAAGTTTAAATTTAATGTTGTGCATTTCAAAAACATAAGGAGAATGACAAATTTCGGAACGGATTATATTCGTTCAAAAACTTATATATCGAAAAAAATTAATATTATTAATCAAATAAATTATTATTTTCATTGTAAGTCTCCCCCTAGAAATTTTCATGTTAATAAAGAAACACGAAAATTTAAGTAGGGTGGACGCAATTAAAACGTAATTTTGATGTCCTTAACCTGTATTGTGTAAACCCGTTTTTTCTTTGTGGTGCGACAAAATACGAGGAAGAGCGCGGAACTTTTTAATCGCAACAGAGCAAACTAGTTTAGATTTATATCGAGAAAAAAGCTTATGAATTCGCTGTGATGGAGTTATACCTCCTTCGCATGCTGATGGCTAAAGTTAATCGAACCAAAAAAATTTAATCTTTCAGAAAACTAGGTCATATTTTGCTATGTATTTAGAACGGATTATATTCGTTCTCTCTCTCATATTACGACAAAATAAATTATTTAATTTTTATTTTTAATGAATTTGTTTTTATTTAGGTTATTAAACTTTCATTTAATAAAGAAAACGAAATTTAGAGGAGCGAATTATAACTAAATTCGGAGTTCTTCCTTTAGGATTTAAACAAGTGATATAATTAGGAATTAGCAAAACTATTCTTAAATTTTTTATATATATACTTTTTCTTTAATCTTGGGTTTTACTAGAGCGATATCCGTAATTATTATTAATAGAAAACAAAGCACTACTAATCATAAGATATATTAAGAAAAAATCATAATCTCTATTTAGTAAAATAATTATTATCAATGTTCATATTCGCAACAAGTAAACTAATTTTGTGGCCCAACTTGTTTTGTTAACATTTGTCTATTCGTTTGCAAAGAAAAATTTTCGGAGGGAAGGAGAATAAATTCAAAACATCTCCGCAGAATTGTATAAAAAAAAATTGAAGTTTAGGGAACTAGGACTTCGAAGTTAGGATAGAAAACGAAATCGAGCCCGATGAAGATGAATCGCTGATAGTGGTTGACAAGGATTAACTCTGCATACAAAAGCGTTTTAAAGTAATTGTTCGAAACAGAATATACTCTTACTGGTCTAGCTTCTGCCCAGGAGATCCGATGAATACCGCCACAAAAAGAATCTACTTCTCTCCTAATATATTTAGTAACGTAAAACATCGTGTTTTCGAGAATTTGTAAACTCTCGGGGTTAATAATATAGAAGTAGGCATGGAATTTTTGATTATTTAAGACTTAGAGTCATGAAGTATGAAAATTATAGCATAAAAGAATTCTTTCACAGCAAATCATAAAGTTTCCCATGAGAAATCAAAACTAGTTCGCTGAGCTGCAATAAAACATAATCGACACTAGTTTCGCTCGCTGCCATGAAAATCTATAATTGAAGAATACTAGTTTCGTCGCTGAGCCAATAAACATAATTGAAAACTAGTTCGGCTCGATGCAATAAAACAAAATTGTAGACTAGTTCGCATCGCTGCTAATAAACAATCAAATGAAACTAGTCGCTGCTGCCATAAAACAATAAATATGGTTTCTGTTTTACCAATATGAACGATGCCTCGTGGCCCGTTCGGCTACATAGCGTGCCCCTTCGCCAGTACACGTCCCGTTCTCGCGCATATCTGCCACACTTCGCCATAGCGTGCCCCTTCGCCATACGTGCCCTTCGCCATCACGTGCCCCTTCGCCATAACGTGCACCGCTTCGATACGTGCCTCTTACGCATAAGGTGCCTCTTCGCCATACTTTGCCTCTGTCGCCATACGTACTTTCTCGGCATCTTTCGCGTTCATTATTGATAGAACTGAGTAGGGGTGGAAATGGCGAAACTCTGAATTTTTGTTTTAAAAGGAATTGGATTTTGGTCGCCATACACGGTGCACCTTCGCCATACGTTGGTCTTTCGCGACATAACCTTGCCCACCTTCGCCATACGTGCACTTCGCCATAATAACGTGGTCGCTCGCTATAATGACCGTGGTCCTTCGCCATACGTGCGCCTTCGCCTACAAGCGTGCCCCTTCGCCATACCGTGCCCCTTCGCCATACCTGCCCCTTCGCCATACGTGCCCTTCGCCATACGTGCCCACCTGAGAACGTGCCGCTTCGCCATACGTGCCTCTTCGCCATTACGTGCCTCTTCGCCATAGACGTACTTCTCGCATGCTTTTCGGCGTTATTAATTGGATAGAGTAGGTGGTGCGAATGGCGAAAACGTTAAAGAGTTTCTTTCTGAAGAATAGATTTTTGTTCGCCATAGCGTGCCGCTTCCGCGCATACGTGCCCCTTCGCCATACGTGGCCCCTTCCCATACGTGCCCTTCGCCATAGCGTGCCCTCGCCATAAACAGTGCCGGCGTCTTCGCCACTGACGTTGCCCCTTCGCCCATATCGTGCCCGCTTTCGCCGAATACGTGCCCCTTGCCTCGCCATACGTGCCCTCTTCGCTCATATAACGTGCCCCTTCGCCAATATAACGTGCCGCCTTCGCCATAAAGTGCCCCCTTCGCACTACGTACTTCTCGGCCTCTTTTCGGCGTTTTTTATGCAAGTTCAAGTTTCGCCATTTAATATTTTATAAAACTTATTAAATCCAATTTAGCAATTTAATGATTTTTGAAAAGCTACGAGATTTTTCGCCGTTCGTGCTTCACGGCATCTTTTACGGCGTTTGGTGTTTTGTTTGAAAGTACAATTTGCCAATTTAATATTTATGAAACTGAAAATCCATTTATGCAATTTAATATTTTTGAGAAGAGAGATTTTCGCGCGCGTTCGTGCTTCACGGCACGCTTTTTCGGCGTTTGATTGTTTGAAAGTATAAATTTAACCATTTTAATCAACCTCAGTTTTTGTGTGCAAGTGCAAACAAAAAATAAAAGGAAGAGGGAAACATTTATCTTATTTGTGTGACTCATATCTATCTATCTATCTCTCTATGCTCTATCCATCTATCCATCTATCCATCTATCATGCTATCCATTCTATACGAGTGGTGAGATGAACCGACTAGTTTTTGTGAGTATCTTAAATACATCTCTAATACTTATATTAATATCTGAATCTTAATATCTCTAGTGAGTTCTATATCATATCGATAAATACTTACATATCATATAATATCGTATAATTATTACTTTCATATCTATATATTCTTATATTGTAATCATAAGTATTTATACAATCTCTCATAGTTTATCTCACTATAATACTCATCATATTTAGTGCTTGTCTATTATATTTATATTTATGTTTTATATATTTCTTAATGTGCATGTCAATATATATTAATTAGATTTATTAATATATTTATATTTATTATGTGGAAATTGTTATGCAGATAATTTTAATAAGATAAATAATAGATTTTTTTTTTTTATCGAATATTTTGAATTATATAAATCGAATTTTAATGTTATCTAATTAAATAGGATATTTCTACCTCTTTCCATATAGGAAAGTCAATTAAACGCTGTGCTTTTATCATGCAATAAGCACTTAGTGATATTGTGAGTGAATGAGCATACATAATAATAACATAGGGTGAGTAAGGGTGAGAGATAATTTATTTTAGATGACGAGTAAAATACTAGTGGTTATTTTCAGAAGATCGACTATTTCTATTAGTTATTCGATAATAAATTACATAATATTCATTTCTATAAGAATTTGAGTACGTTAAATATCGATGACTTTGAAATCACTTTTTCATTTCATCTACGTCTGTCTCTATTTATCGATTATTAAGTTTATTTGATTTTGCATAACTTACCTTTATATATCCGTATTATTTTTATTTATAATTTAAATTAAGGTTAATTAAATTTAAAATTAAAAAGATATTTAATAAAAATAAAATTATTTTTCAGATAAAGAGATATTTAGTTTTGCAGTGAAAAATATTGACTCTAAAACAGAGTCTTAAGATAAGTGATAGTGTATATATTATAGAGATTATATAAAATTATTTATAGTTTTTATTGTAGATATATCAGTAGTATATAGCTATAACTACGTCTTTTATAACAAACCTAGATCTTAAGTGTAAAAAATACTTAGTAAGTATTTTTTCTAAAAAGGCACAGAGTGTAATAATTTAAGACTTTTATATATAAACAAGTGTAAAAGCATGTGTACAACAAGAATGCACAAATAGTGCTAAAGCATAGTATAAGAAAGCATAGTGTAAGAAGCATAGTGTATAAAAGCGAAGTTGTATACAAAAAGTAGTAAGTAAGTAAAGTGTAATATGCAGGATATGGAATAGCATTAGTGATAGAAGAATAGTGTGGCAAGGAATGCTACAAGTGTACAAATTCACTAAGTGCTATTTATCATAGTGTGGAGGAAAGCATAGTGTACAAATATCCCAAGTTTTTGGTAAAAAAGGCTCCACAGAGATATGGAAAGCAAAGTGTAAAAGCAAATCTTATTCTAAGAGAGCATCTTCTACTCTCGTAAAGAGCATCTACTCTTCTATCTATCTATCAATATAAATCTACTACTATCTATCCTATCTATCTTAATCATATCTTATCTTATCTATTATCTATCTATGCCTATCTATAATATCTTAGTCTAGTTAATTTCTATCATAATCTATATCTATCTTATCCTATGCTATATCTATCTATATGGGTATCTTATCTATCTATCTATCTATCTATCTAATTACTATTACGCTGATACTATCTATCTATTTAATCTAATATATCTTTCTAGTGCCATAATCTATCTATCTATATCTATTATGAATATCTAATCAGCCTGCCTTTTATCTTATCTATCTATCTGAGCTATATAATTCTTATTTTCTATCTATCTATCCGTTTTTAATTCTGATCTATCTATCTATCTATAAATTCTATAGAGGTGAAATTATATGCTTATTCTATCTATACTATATATATATCTATTCTATCTATATACTCTTATCTATCGTTATTCTATCAAGTCTATCTATTCTATCTATTGCTGTAAAAGCAAAGTGTAAAAATAACAGGTGTAAAAGTATCTATCTATTCTATCTGATTTTTTATCAAAATCATATCTAATGTTATTAATCTTCTATTCTATCGTGAGGTGGTGAATAACTATCGACTCATCTATCTAGTCCTATCTAACTATCTATCCATCTATGCTATCTATCTATCTCAAGCTATCTTTATCTATGATAATTTAATTTTAATTCTATCTATTGATTATTATCTAAAATTTACTAATTGCTATCTATCTATCTATCCTTAACAATTATATTTGTGCTAATCTTAATATCCATCTTGTTCAATCGTACTCTGATTGCCTCAATCTTACTCGATCTTGCCAACCTTCAGTCGCTCTATCTTTTAGAAATCTTTAAATCTTCTAATCTTCTTACTATTCTATCTTTATATCTATCAAGCTAATATGCAAAGCTAGAAGGAGAACAAAATATGCTTATTGTATCTATCTATCTATCTATCTATCTGTCTATCTTCTATCTATCTATTCTATTCTATCTTCTATCTATCTATTATTTTTAGCAATCTATCTATCTTATTTTATTTAATTATGTTCTATCTGTCTGTCTTTGTGTTTATCTATATTAGTATATTATTATATATATATAATATATTATATTCAAAAATAAAACTATTAAAATATATATTATATTATCTTATATTTATCATATTCAAGTAATATATAAAATTTTCTATATATATAATATTTAATTAATTATATTAATTTAATTTATTTATATATATTTTATTAATTTATATAGTATGGTTACCCTACTAAATTCTTAATATAATTTATTTACATATAAAAAAAACAGAATATAGTATTTATCACTATTGTTGTTCTTGGTATACAATAATATTATATAATATATAAAAGAAAATCGAAATTAATGCTAAATATATAATAATTAAATAATTTTTACTAAATTTATCATTAGTATAATAATAATATTGAAATGTCAGTATAGTTATCGCCAGTTCGGAATTTAGGATTTATATCGGCATATCTAGTTTATTACCAGCAGTAATAATATATAATATGATTTTTGAATAATAGTATTACGATAGTAAGCTAAGTACGATACAAAAGCTAAGAATGTAAAGGGCAAATTTAAAAAGTCAAAGTGTAAAAAAAAAAATTTAAAAGGCAATATAGATACTGTATGTAAAAGCTATATGTCATAACAGCATAGTGTAAAAAGCATAGTGTAAAAGCATAGTGTAAAAGCGAAGTGTTAAAACAAAAGTGATAAAAAAGCATAAGTGATAAGCTTGAAAGTTAGTAATCACAGCATAGTGGTAACACCAGCATTACGTGTAAAAGCATAGTAATAAATCCAATAAGGTATGTAAAAATCATTATGTGGCTAGGGAAAGTCATAGTGTAAACAAATCACACCAGTGTAACAAGCAAATGTAGTTTTAAATTCATGTGTGGGTGATTAGTTTATATAGAGTGGAAAATGCTACCAGTGATAAATTAAGCAATCACTATCTAAATGCTCGTGTGGCACAAAAAAAAGGGGTTTCAATTGGGTTCTCTATCTATGCTAAGATCTATCTATGTATCTATCTATCTATCTATCTATGCTATCTATCTATCATTAATATATCTATATATCTATCATATCTAGTCATAGTGCTAATAGCTAGTGTTTACTTGCTATCATAATCTTATTCTAATCTATTCACTATCTATTTAATGCTTATAATCTATCTATACTATCTATCTATCTAATGACAATTATCTATACTAATTCTATTAACGGGCATCTATTACTAAATTTATCTATTCTATATATCTATATTATCTATTCTTCTCATTCTCTCTTCATCCACCCTCACACTGCTTCTAAAGTTCCTATCTATCCTACCTATCTATCTATCTAGTGTGATTAATTTGATATCTATCTATCTATCTACTCTATCTATCTATCTTATCTACGGTCTATTATCTTATATGATCTAATATATTTAACTATCCTATATTTATTTAAAACTAAATTAAGAAAAGACTAGTTATCTTTCTCTGTGAATTTTAATATATATTAGACTATGTTATATATATATAAATTATTAGGTTTAATATAATCACCCGGTATATTTCCTATAATTTAATATAATAATATATATATATATTATAATTTATTTATATATATTATTATTTTTATGATACTTGATCAAATAATAAAAATATAAAAAAGTAATATAAATAATAATAAATTTACGTTATATATATAAGTGAACTATACTATATAAATATACTAATGTATATAGGAGTTATGTGTATAAGATTATAATAATATTTTATATAGTGATTTATATAATCCGAATGTTAAAGGCTCTCAAAGTAGTAAAAGAGTCTATATATGTAGAGAGCAAATTTAAAAGCAAAGTGTTATACAGTGTAAAGCAATGTGTAATAAAGCTCAAATGTAAAGCTCAGTGTAAAAAGCTATTTGTTGTTAGGAGAAGCATTATTTGTAAAAGCATAGTTGTATCAAAGTGCTGAAGGTGAAAGAAGGCACAATTGTTAAAAGCAAAGTGTAAAAGCAAAGTGTAAAAAAGCAAAGTGTAAAGCAAGATGTAAAAGCATAGTGTATTTAATCATAGGTGTAAAATCATGTGTAAAATTCGAGGAGCATAGTATAAAAAGCAAAAGTTTGAAAATTCATAAAAAGCCAAAGTGTATTATAAATCCTACAGGCTTGTGAGAAAGCAAAGTCGATAAAAGCAGATACTAATTATGATAGCAATCTATCTATCTCGTCTCAAAGCGCCTATTCTATCTATCTATTTTGCTACTTCTTTCTATCTATCTATCTATCTATCTATGCTTATGGGTGATGCTATCTATTCAAGTCATTAATTATAATCTATCTAATCTATCTATCATCTATCTATCTATCTTTATTATCTATTATCTATCTATCTATCTATCTATCTAGTCTATCTAATCTAATCCAAAGTGTAAAAAGACATGTGTAAAAGTAATCTATCTATCCTATCTATCTATCTATCTATACTATCTATCTATCTTTCTAACTATCTATCTATCTTATCTATTCTATTATCTATCTATCTAATCTATCTATCTTATCTCTCTATCCTATCTAATCTATGTATCTATCTACTCTAATACCATATATAATCTATAATGCTACTCTGTGTGAAGTGGTCTTTAGTATATCTTATTTCATAATATATCCTAGTCTAGTCTATAATCTAATTTTTTATTATCTTATCTATTCTATCTATCTAATGCTATTATCTATCCTTTATCCTATTCTATCTATCTATACTAATACTATCTATACTATCTATCTATCGCACCCATCCTATTCCATCATAACCATAAGCCATCATGGCATCCAATCCATCCATCCGAGTGCACTCATCCTCCATACCATACCAGGTGGTATTGGCCATCCATGCGTCATTTGCACATCAATCACGAGTAAACGCCATCCATCGATAAAAACATCATTCGCCATCTATCATCTCTTCTCTTCTGTATTGATCTCTCTATCTATCTATCTGTTTCTGCTCATGTATTTAAATATATATTTGCTATTTGATCAAAGCTATTCTATTCTAACTATTTATCTATATATACTTCTATTTTATTTGGAGTATCTATCTATCTATTACATACTTAAATCCATGAATTCATCCATCTATCCATTCATCTATTTATTTATCTATTCTAATTATCTATCTCATCTATCTACTCTAAGGTGCTGATTTTATTTATCTATTCTATTCTATATATCTATTCTATCTATCTTATCTATCTATCTATCTATATATCATATCTATCTATCTATCTATCTATCTTATCTATCTATCTTCTATCTCTATCTATACATATCTATCTATCTATACTAATCCCTGAATAATACATTCCATTTGAGGTGGTAGTCTGACTAATTTATTCTATTTTCCTATTCTATCTTCTATCTATCCTATCTATCTATCTATCTATCTTTCTATCTACTATCTCTATATATCTAATCTATCTATCTAATATATCTATCTCAATCTGTTAATATCTATCTATGCTATCTATCTATTATCTAATCTATCTTATCTATCCTTAGCTATGCTATCTACAGTATGCTATTCTATCTATCTATATTATTGTTATTTTATATAGCTGTATCCCTCCTGTCTTGTGTTATATATATAGTATTAAATATAATATATATATATAATGTACTATCATTGTGGGTTGAAACTATTAAAAATACGTATTAAAATATATATATGAGCGATCCTCTATCTTGACTATGGTTTCAATAAATAAAGCTATTATTCGATCCTTAACCATTTGAACTCACAGCTTAAGAGTATAAAAAGTAAATGTGAGAAGCAATTATTAAAAAGCAATAGTGTAAAATTATAGGTGTAAAGATTGCATAAGTGTGTGTGTAAAAGCAATATATTGTGTAAAGCAAAGTGTAAAAGCCATAGTGTACAAAGCATAGTGGTAAAGCAATAGTGGTAAAAGCTTAAAGTGTAAAAAAAGCAATAGTGTAAAATCATAGTGTAAATTATAGTGTAAAAGCATAGTGTTATAAAGCAAAGTGCGTAAAGCCAGTGTGGTAAAATCAATAGGTGTAAAGCAAGATGGGATAAGCAAGTGTAAAAGCAATCTATCTTAAGCATTTATCTATCTAGTCTATCTTATCTATTACCTCTATTCTATCTATCTATCTTATCTATCTATCTATGCTATCTATCTATCTAATCTATCTATCTATCTATCTATCTTATCTATCTATCTATCTATCTATCTATCTATCTATCTATCGTATCTATCTATCTATCTATCTCTATATATCTATCTATCCTATCTATCTATCCTACCTATCTAATCTATCTATCTATCTATCTATCTACCTACTCTATCTAATAATATCTATATAATTTTTATATAAGTTAATACTATCTAATCTTAGACTAATCTAATCTATCTATTTTCTAGTCTAGGTGTATCTAAATCAATATAATCCTATTCCTATAATACTTCTATCTATCTATATATCTAATCTATCTATTATTATGAAAGTGTTAGAGGTTAGTCTATCTACTCATAATAACAGAAAACAAAAAAGAGAAAAAAAAAAAAAAAAAGGGAATAAGTCCCGGTGGAGGTGGTCTAAATCTAACCCTTTAATTCAAGGGTTCTAATCTATCTATCTATCATATTCTATCGTGCTCGTATCTGCTCTAGGTCTCTACCTGGCTATCTTCATCTATTGTAGGTGTGTACTATGTCTAGTGCTAATCTACTCTATCTACTCTCACGTCTATCTCTATTTATTGTTATATATGTCTATCTGTCTGTCTCTCTACTGTGTTGTGGGATAGTATTATACACGTGAGTATATTGATAGGTACGTAAGGGGCAGGTTGATTTGGTACTGAATAAGTATGGAGGCACTCGTTATAGCGAGCGGGGACCGTATGGACGAAGGGGGAACTCAAGTATAAGTAGTACGTAATAAGTGTGAGGGTATATAGCACGTGATTACTGGCGTTAATATATAAGTGAAGGTGATATGGCATAATCTAGGGTATATTATAGTAAATAGTAGATGTATTATAGTATATATATATGTATAAGGGGCGGGGCAACGTTATGGGAAGGGCACGTAATGGCTGGATAATAGTATGAGGGTCATAAATACTTACTTGACCTTGAGATGTGATATATCCTATTTTTATATGACTATGATAAATGATAAAATTATAATTTATTAGCTAAGTGTAAAAAAGCTATAATTGTCAAAAGCAAGCTTTTAAAAGCAAAAGGGAGACGTGGTTGAATGTGCTAAAGTCAATGTGTAAATCATATGTAAAAAGCAAAGTGAATAAAAAGCAAATAACTGAATTGCTAAAGTATTATTCTATTCTTAAGCATTTCTTATCCTATCTATGTCTATTTAATATCTCGGGTATACCTCATTTATCTAACCTCCCTCCCTATATATATATTCAACTATAATTCATATCAATAATTACGCCGCGGAAATAACAGATGTCTAAGTGAAATAAAGTCTTAACTGCTTATTATGCTGCTCGAACTGGCATCGTATGGGCCTATAAAGAGGCCTGTATGGACGTAAGTGAGCTGATACCGTTATGGGTCGACTGGGAGTCGTATCACAGTTCTGGTGAGGTACGGGGCTACATTCTATGTAGGATACTTCTAGATATGGCTGTAAGTGTAGTCGTCAGCACGTATGTCGGTATCCGATAAGTGCCATAACAGTTATGCTAGGCGAGGGAGCGACTCGTGATAAATGGCTGAAGCTGAGACACGTATGTATTATGACGTGAGTCAACTTATAGGCGATCTATAATGGGCGCTAATCTAATGGTCTAATTGACTAAATTCCGATAATCTATGTAGCTCATTGGTATAAAGGGCATAATACGTATGAAAGCGGACAGAGGGAAAAGCTGTAAAAAAACGGGAGATGTATATTGGGCGAAGAGGACACGTGCAGAATGGCGAAAAGAAATTATCTTATTCTTTCATCGGAGAATGGAACAATAGAAATAATTGGGGAAGAAAGTTTTTGGGCTAATTCTCACCTATCTAAGCGTGGAGCTATTATGACTATCAAATAATAGAACGCCGGTAAAAGAATGTACGTGGAGAAGTACGGTTTTGGAGCTACACTGAAGTGGCTATACGCTTAGGTTGATTTGTGTAGTCAACGTTATAGATATCCATGGATAATAATTCTAGATAATTTCTGAGTCTAAGTAGATCCTTAAGTAGCTCGTGATTGTACCGATAGATACGATGAAGGGACGCAGGCGTATTGCTAGAGTATTTGGGGAAAAGTAAGGAAGGGCACGTTATAAATGGATTCTGAGGGGGGCACTGTGATTATATCAAGAGCGGGATACTGGAGGTGGACGTTAGACTTATTATGTTGTTAGCGTACGAGGGTGTGAGTGGGCTAATCACTAGTATAAGCATAATCTAAGCCACGCACAGTATTAATATAGGTCAATATTAAGTGCGGCGAAAATATATATAAAGGAGACGCGAAAACGTATAATTGGCGAAAAGTTTAGTGAGGTCATAAGTTAATGGCATGAAAGGGCTCACGATTAATGAAGCGTAAGGGGACACACGTCTATGGAGGCGAGAATTAGACGGGGAGCATACAACCCAGGATGCTGATAATTTACAATGACATGTTTAATCATATATCCATTTATAAAGATCTAATCTATTATTATGTATAATGTTTAAGAATAAAATATAATTAATCTTACGAAATCGAATAAAAGATAACCAAATTCGATTTGTATTAGTTGAAGGATTTATTATCTGAGTCACAGGCGACAATTTGAACAGCAGGTCTATAAGTTTCTTTTTTGGTTTTATCTTAAGCAGTGCGAGCTCTGTTTAAACATAATTTACAATAAATTTTTGTTCTGGTACAATATTGGAGAGCGCTATTTGGTAAAAACTAACATGTTATATCACTAAATAATTATAGTTATATTTTGGGGCAGCCGATAGTTGAAACATAAGAAGTTTATCAAAATTGCTTAATGTAGAACTTTGGATTTTATATGAGCGTAAACTGCGCGTAGCGGAATCATAGTTTCAGATTATTGTTATTTATGATGGCCTGAAGTACACGTATGACTAAAGCCCTACAGCTAATGAAGTCGGAGCGGATACATTTAGACTTTTGGTAGTATCTCTGCATCGGGTGTAAATAAATTTTATTAATGAGTTTGCACTGATGAATAGGATGGAGATTTATTAAGACAGTCCTTTTTTTATCAATTTGAAATTATGGTCTTACCATTTAATTAGATTGCATAAAAAATAGACTTAAGTTCTGCTTAAAATCAAATATTATATTTGAATAACGATACTCGATACCGTGGAGTTTTTACAAACTTTTGTGGAATACATCTACGCCGCGAAACGCATGTTTTACGTTACTAAATATATTAGGAGAGAAGTAGATTCTTTTTGTGGCGTTTCATCGGATCTCGGGCAGAGCTACCAGTAAGATATTTCTGTTTCGAAATACGTTTAAACGTTTTGTAGCAGAGTAACCCTTGTTATAGCGTCATTTCATCGGGCTCGATTTCGTTTTCTATCCTAACTTCGAAGTCCTAGTTCCCTAAACCTTCAATTTTTTTTGAAAATTCTCGGTGGTTGAGATTTTATTCTCCTTCCCTCCGAAAATTTTTCTTTGCAAACGAAGAAATGTTAACAAAACAAGTTTGGGGCCACAAAATTAGTTTACTTGTTGCGAATATGAACATTGATAATAATTATTTTATAAATAGAATTATGATTTTTTTTTAATTTTTCTTCCTGAAAAATTTGTTTTCTATAATAATAAATTAGGATATTTTAGAATAACCAGATTAAAGAAAAATATTATATAAAAAATTAAAATATTTCGATAAGAATAATTATATCATTGTTTACAATACAGGTTTAGGACATCAAAATTAGTTTTTAAATTCGTCCTCCTTAAATTTTCGTTTTCTTTATTAAATGAAAATTTAGGGGAACTAAATAAAAAAAATTATTAAATAAAATTAATTTTTTTTCGTAATATAAGTTTTTGAACGAATATAATCCGTTCCGAAACTTACAAAACTCGCTTAGTTTTTGAAAGATAAATTTTTTTGGTTCGATAACTTAGCCACAGATGCGAAGGAAGATTTTTCCATCAACAGCGAATCATAACTTTTTCTCGATATGAAATCTAAACTAGTTTGCTCGTTGCCGATAAAAGTCCCTCTTCCTCTTATTTTGTCGCACACAAAAAAAACGGTTTACAATACAGGTTTAAGACATCAAAATTAGTTTTTAATTTCGTCCACCCTACTTAAATTTTCGTTTTCTTTATTAAATGAAAATTTAGGGGAACTAAATAAAAAAATTATTAAATAATATTAAATTTTTTTCGATATATAAGTTTTTGAACGAATATAATCCGTTCCGAAACTTACAGAACTCGCTTAGTTTTTGAAAGAAAAATATTGGTTCGACAACTTAGCACAGCTATCATTGTTCATATTTCGAAAAAATAAACCAATTTTGTTTACCGGCAGCGAATAAACTAGTTTCAAAGCGAGCGAACTAGTTTTGATTTCACATCGATAAAAATTTATGATTTGCTGTTGAAAGAAAATCTTTTATCGTATAAATATACATAATCCTAGCAAAGTTCTCAAACTAAAATTTTATATTCCAACCCTCCGAGAGTTTTTGCAATTTTTGGAACGAAATATCGAAACATTTTAATCTTTTTTTTTAATTTAGTTACCCTAATTTTAAATAAGTAAAGAAAACGAATTTTTAAGGGGGACAAAATTAAAAGAAATCAATAATAATAATAATAATTCTATCTAATGAAAGTTTTCAGAGCAAGATTTTATTTTCCGTCCCTCGGAAAGTTTTTGAATATTTCGAAACGAAAATAGAAAAATACGATCTCCTGAAAAAACTAGTTTACTCGCCTCCAATAAATGTCCCTCTCCTGTTATTTTGTTGCTCACAAAAAACTGCTTACAATACAAGTTTGTGACGAAAAAAAAGGTTTAATTGTTGCGAATATGAAAGATGATATTTATTTCATTAAATAGAATTATTTTTATTTTTTATAAAAACCGTTCCGAGATTTACATAACTCTCTGAATGGTGGGATATAAAATCTTGGTTTAAAAAAATATTCATTAAATAAATTATTATTATTTTTATTTTTTTCCTCCATAAAAATAAAAAATAAAAATATAAATTAGGGCAACTAAATGAAGGGTTGTAAGATAAATTTTAGTTTAAGAACTTAGTCAAGAATGAGAATAAATATACGATTATTGATTTTCTATAAACAGTAAATCAAAAATTTATATCGATTTGAAATCAAAACTAGTTTACTCGCTGCAAAAATATGTCCCTCTCCCTTTTATTTTGTTGCACTTGCACACAAAAAACTGAGGTTTGATTAAATTGGCAAATTATACTTTCAAACACCAAACGCCGAAAAAGATGCCGTGAAGCACGAACGGCGAAAAATCTAGCTTTTCAAAAATATTAAATTGCTAAATTGGATTTTCAGTTTTTTATAAATATTAAATTGGTAAAATATACTTTCAAACACCAACCAAACGCCGAAAAAGATGCCGTGAAGCACGAACGGCGAAAAATCTAGCTTTTCAAAAATATTAAATTGCTAAATCGGATTTTCAGTTTTTCATAAATATGAAATTGGCAAATTATACTTTCAAACACCAAACGCCGAAAAAGATGCCGTGAAGCACGAACGGCGAAAAATCTAGCGTTTCAAAAATATTAAATCGCTAAATTAGATTTTCAGTTTTTTATAAATATTAAATTGGCAAATAATACTTTCAAATATCAAACGCCGAAAAAGATACTATGAAGCACGAACGGCGAAAAATCTCTCTTTTCAAAAATATTAAATTGCTAAATAAGATTTTCAGTTTTTCATAAATATTAAACACGCCGAAACTGGGCCACGCCGAAGCAGGGCCACGCCGAAGCAGGGCCACGCCGAAGCAGGGCCACGCCGAAGCAGGGCCACGCCGAAGCAGGGCCACGCCGAAGCAGGGCCACGCCGAAGCAGGGCCACGCCGAAGCAGGGCCACGCCGAAGCAGGGCCACGCCGAAGCAGGGCCACGCCGAACCAGGGCCACGCCGAAGCAGGGCCACGCCGAAGCAGGGCCACGCCGAAGCAGGGCCACGCCGAACCAGAAACCGGTGAAACGTTTCAGTTCCTAATTTAATTGATCGAAATATCGGTCATTCACTAAATATGCATATCGATCGGATTAGGAACTCGTAAGGCTCGTCGATTCGGTGAGATCTTCGGAACGTTTCAGTTCCTAAAATATCAACCAATTTAGTTTATTGGCAGCGAGCGAACTAGTTTCAATTTTGTTTATCGGCAGCGAGCGAACTAGTTTCAATTTTGTTTATTGGCAGCGAGCGAACTAGTTTTGATTTCACATCGAAAAAAGTTTATGAATTGCTGTTGAAAGAAAATCTATTATCCTCTAAATATACATATTGTGCTCTCTTCTATCAAATCAGCAAAATTTTATGTTTCTACCTACTCGAGAGTTTTGCAATTTTGTTTTATATTAGTTAATCATGAATATTAAATAAGTAAAGAAAACGATTTTTTAAGGGGCAAAATGTAAATATATGATATCCTAAACTATCGAAGTATAATTTATCTAACGAAAGTATGTTTACACGAAGTTTGGTGCTCCGTCCTTTGCATCATCTCCTTTTTTCCGAAAATGACTTACCCACGGATACGAACGGAAGATTTTTTCCTACCACAGTTTTTCTCGAAAGTACAAATCTAACAACTAGTTCTGACTCTCGCTGCAGATTTAAAAAGTCAACCTCTAATCTCGTCATTTTGTATACGCTTCTAAAAACAAATCTTGTTTAGATACTCCAATGTTCATAGGAGCATAAAAATTCATTATATATAATTTCTCGTTATCTATAGTCTTAATTAATTCGTTTAGATCTTTATTACTTATATAGTAAATGATTAACATATGATTATACTAGTGAGTGAACTAAAATAACATACTAACTATAGTTATTTTTAATGTTAATCATGAAAAATTTCCGCTCATATATTAATTTTTTATAATGTATGAAAAATAATATATTTGAAACACAATGAAGAAATATATAACATGTTACTCATAAAACTTCGAGATATTAGTGTATTCTCTATGATAAAGATAATAAATTATATTTGAAGATTCATCTGTGATATATAAGTGAATATTCTAGCTATCAGGTAGCGAATACTAGAATAGTGATAGTAAGCGTATCATTAATGTATATCTCGTTATACAGTAGCAGTAAATTTCACTGATAATATATTTTCCATATGATGTAAGATCTAATAAACGCTAAAGTTATTATGACTCGCTGCTACGAATTATAATAATGTGTTACCTACTTTATTGGTTAATTGTCTAAGCATGCTCACATAAATACTGGTGCTTTATACAATACAAGTTTATTAGAATGATACACAAAGAAACATTAGATATCTCTTTATATTCTCGTCTCTCATAAAATACTCTTCGTTTTATATATTTTGTATATGAATCTCTCACTGGGAGTACTCTCATAAGATCTTATTCAATCTTCTTGTCATCTATACCATATTCTCAATCAGATTTACTAGTTTATACCACATTCAACGATGAATCAAAAATAAAATACTCGTAATCTATTAAAATTTACGTTCCTGAACTTTCTAACGTCGATAAATCACGTGCTGCGCGTTATTTGATAAAGATAAATATACTTTATGTGTTCACGATATTCTTTACCCTCACTAGGGTCTATGCGGAGATCGCACAGATATATATTATACAAGCAAATCATATAATTTTTCTCCACTGGTGAAAATTTGATAAACTAGGCTTCTGTCGTCTGCACGATTTAAAAAGTCTCCTCTATCTACTTATTTGTCCGTGCAACTACCAAAAAATAAAGAAAAAAACCGTGTTTACATTATCAGCTTATATATAAGTTGTGGAAGAAGTAACGAAAAAAATATTAGTATTGTGCTATGTTGTTACACGAGAGTCATCCTTATAAAAATTGTCGTTCCTTAGTAGATATGACAAGATATTTAGAGGGTAACAGTTAATACAAAGAAAAATTAGACTATAAAAAGTTACACACTTTTATTCTGCTGATAGAACTAAGTAACGTTTTTCGAAACGTATATAGTCGTGTTCGAAAACTTACAAAACATCGAGCTTATGTTTGTGAAAGAGAAAATTTTGGTTCGATAATCTAGCACACAAGAATGCGAAGGTAAGATGTTTTATCTTTAAAAGCTGAATCGAGTGACTATCTACTCTCTCATACGATGTGAAATCTAGTGAGTTTGGCCGTTGCTGGTGAGATAATAAAATACTCTCCTCTTCCTCTTAATATATTTGTCGCACTCAAAAAATTAACCGGTTACACAATCATAAGAGTTAAGACATACAAAAAATCTATTTAAAATCCGGTATCTTAATTTTCTTTTTTTTTATTTAAATAAAAATTTTACGGGTGAATACACTTTTATTAAAATTATTACGATAATTAAAATTTGTCTTTCGATAATACTATAGTTTATTTGATACGCATATATAATGCTCGTTCCGAATATATATTAAATAGTGAATCTTCGAGCTTACTAGTGTTCTATTGTATTTCTCTGGTGAGAGAGAGAGAGAAATGAGACTCACATTATAGGTGTCGTCGTGTAGCATACATTGTGTATGCTAACTGCTTATTCATATTGTGTTCTTCATTATACTTACACTCTTATAACTAAATCAAATCATTCGAAATTTCTATATGTGTTTTTATTGGCTAGTACTGTAATAAACGCTCAAGTCTTCAGATAAGCTGAGAGGCGACTAGTTATTTGTGATATATGCACTATCTCTGTGCTTAAAAATCATTGTATGATATTTGCTTGATTGAAATAGAATAGATCATCTATCTTATGCGTGTTATATAGATATACATTTAATCCTAGCAAAGTTCCCTCTCACCATATACTAATAATATTCTTATTACTTTACTGCATAACCTTTCTCAGTGATAGATACGTGTTCTATGCTACATTATTATAGAATAACGATATAATATTGAGAACTTTTTTATCTATTCTTTATATCATATATTTTATTAGTATACGTCTAATTTATTTCTAAATTTACAATCATAATATCTTGAACATACGTATAATCTTATTTCTATCTATATTATAGGAGAAGTCTATTATATAAAACGCTAATCATCTATTAATATTTAATCTATATCATATATCTATCTAATATTACATATAGTCTTATACTAATAGTGCACATGATTCTTATTATTTCTATCTCACTGTCTTATCTATCGTAAAGTTCTATTTCTGTGAGTGATATATACTTCCTGAATCTCAGTATAATAATCTATAAATTCATAATCTATATACTCTCATTGAATAAACACTATAGCTATCTATCTCATACTCTCTAGTCTCTTACTATCATATTACATTAATCTCTCTAGTTAATTCTTGTTAATGTGCTCTCATCTACAATTATCAATCAGTTTCTATAGTTGACATATACAAAATAGGCTTAATTGATTGCGATTATACTTGAGATGTACTGAATAAATTATTTTAAAATTTAATATTATTATTATTTCATATTATTAATTTTTCTAATAAACTTGCTTCTGAGAGATTACAATGATCATACTCTGTATTAGAATATAATTGGTTACATTCTATCAATTATTTCAATATATATATATAATATCTATTATTACTTATCTTATTTTTTTTTTATTAATTTATAAAAATTACTAAAAATAAAAAAATATAATTTAATCTAATCGGACATAACTATACATGAGGAGGGAGTTCATATCAAAAATTTAGTTCTAAGAATTCATTATAAAGTTTTAGAATATAATACTTATTAACTTTTTATTTCTGATATTAATGTGAGATTTCTAATACTACAAACAATGATGTAATATCATAGAGAATTTAAATACTGAATAGCTAGAAATGCAAACTGTTTACCTGCACGCTCTTGCCAAATAAAATATGTTAGCTGTTCTCCTTTATAATTTAGTTGCTAACATTTGCACACAACAAAAACGCATAGAAGAGATTTGATTAATTGGTAAACTTATACTTCAAAACATCATAACGCCGAAAAGTATATGCTGTGTGAAAAGTATTCGGTGTGCGAAATATCTCTCTCTCAAATATTTTTTTATAATTTTGAATAAAATGATTTTTCAGTTTTTCATAATTAATATAAAATTGGCAATTATACTTACAAAACACCAACGCCGTAAAAGATGCACCACTCACGTGATGACATGAGAACGGCTCGAGAATTATCTAGCTTTTATCGAAAATATTATTAATTGTCTATAAGATTGGATTTTCAGATTTTTTATAATATTTAAATTGGCAAATTGTAACTTTCTCAAAAACACAAAATGCACGAAAAGATTGCCGAGAAGTAGGTAATGGCGAAGGGCACGTATGGCGAAGGTGAGCACGTATGGCGAAGGAGGGCACGTATTTGGCAAGAGGAGCACGTATGGTGCGAGGGAGCACGTATGGGCGAAAGGGGCAGTATGGCGAAGCACGGCACGTATGGCGAAGGGGAAGTATGAGGAAGTGCACGTATGGCGAAAGGGGCACGTTAATATAAGGTCACGGAAGAGGGACAACGTTATGGAGAAATGAGGCACGTATGGCGAAGGGGCACGTATAGGCGAAAAAATCTATTCTATCGAAATAAAATTAACAGTTTATTCGCATGATACCACGCTATTACTATCAGATAATAAAACGTCAGAAAAGATGCGAGATGAAGTAACGTTATGGACTGAAATGAGCCGTATGGCGATAAGAGGCTCACTATAGGCGAAGGGCACGTATGGCGAAGGGCACGTATGGCTGAGAAGGGGCACGTATTAGACGAGGGGCACGTAATGGCGAAGGGGCAATATTGCGAAGGGGCACGTTAAGGACGAAGGGGTACGAGTATGGCGAGACCGCACGTATTACGAAGGGGGCACGTATTGCTCGGAAGGGTAGGCACTGATAATGGCGAAGGGGACGTATGGCGAAGACCTACGTATGGCTGTATAAGGGCTCGTATGTGTCGAAAATCTGATTCTCGAAAAATAATTGAGAGTTATTCGACTCACCAATTTCCACCCTATCTATCGAATAATGAATAGCGAAAGATGCGGAGAAGTACTAATGGCGAAGAAGGCACGTATGGCGAAGAGGACGTTGGCGAAGGGGCACGTATGGCGAAGGGGCAGCGTATGGCGATAGGGCACTATGGCGAAGAGAGGCGCGTAGTGCTGAGGGGCATCGTAGGCGCAGGAGAGCGTATAAGGCGAAGGGCTACGTATGGGAAGGGCACAAGAGCAGATATAGAGAGATGTTCATAATGGGTAATAAAGTAACAATATGTTTATGTTTATTGAGAGCAGCGCTAGTCTGAGATATAAGAATGCTAATGTGTATGATATGATAGTTGCTTATAAACATTAGGCATGACGAAGCAGAGAGAGATATCTCTAAGTAGTATAAGAGATTTTGTAGGAGAATGTTTAATTGTGTGACAGTAGTCAGATACCTAGTTTCTACATTATGTTATCTTATGGTACGTGAGTCACGATACATAGTTCTCAAATTAATTGTTATTGCAGCGTGAGTGAGCAGTGCAACTATGTATCGATCTTATTCGCTTTTGTTGGCCTGAGTGTAGTCGATATATGTCTTTGAGTGTGAGTCTAATTGCGATAACTTTATCTAGATAATTAATTGCTCTTTCTATATGACACTAGTAAATAATCTTCATTTAATCGTGTATAACTATATACTGTATTTACATACTATCTCTTATATTCTAACTTAAAGTATCTTATTACTATGATCTATCATATTCTATTTATATATTAATCATATCTATCTATCAACCTCTTCAGAGTTGATTCTATATCAAATCTTTATGCTAATGTGAAATTACATAAACGTTACTAAATATATGTAGGAGAGCAAGCTAGATTTCTTTTTTTATTTTTTTATTTTTTTGATATGAGTGCACCGTGGGGGAGGGGTGGTTTCTCTATTTTTCATCGGGTATCTGCGGGGCAGTATGTGCTCATAACCTATAAGTTAAGTACATATTTCTGTTTGCGAAAATAGCTGATTTATACACGTTTTTGTAGCAGAGTAACCCTTGCTTATGCGTCTTTTCATCGTGCTCGGTTTCGTTTTCTATATAACTTCGAATCTAGTTCCTAAACCTTCAAATTTTTATAATTGATAACATTTTTGAATCGCATGTAAATTGGTCACTCCCTTATCTCACGAAACTTTTTCTTTGCTAAACAGAAGTAATGTTTACAATATCAAGTTTGGGTCAATCAAATTGTTTACATGATTAAAAAAATGGATGTTGATTATATTTTTTAATATAAATACGAAATATGAATTTTTTTTTAATTATTTCTTGACCTGATAAATTTGTATTTTCTATAATATAATAAGAATAGAAAGATAAAAGACCTCTTCAAGCGGTCAATTAAGATAATAATAATATTAAAATATATATAAATAATTTCGATTATAAATGATTATAATACGTTATATTAATGTGAGTTATTTACAACTACCAGGTTTTAATAGGTACATAATCTAATAATTATGTTTTTAATATTTATATGCTCATTAAATTTTTTCGTTTTCTTTATTAAATAGAAATCAATTATAATAAAGTGAAAACTAAATAAAAAAATTATTAATATTATAATTTTTTTATTTCGATAATAATTAAATTAAGATTTTGTTAGAAAACTCAGAAAATAATCCGTGGATTCATAGAAGGACTTAGCAAAATACTTCGCACTTTATAGTTATTTGTAATAACGATTATTATTTATTTGTGTTCAGATAACACTTAGTCACCACATGATGCGTAGTTTAAAACTCTAACTGTTAAACAGTGTAATACTAATAACTTTTATTCATCAGATGATAGAGAATATCTATAAATAACTAGTTTGACTATCGTTGTCACGTGAGTGATTAATAAATGTCCTCTTATTCCTCTTCATATTTAGTTCGCACATACAAAAATAAAACGATTATTCTACAATACGGGATCTAAGACGATCGATATTTAGTAGTTTTTATAATTTACGTGTTCACTACTCACTATCTTATAAATTTTATCGTATTTTTACTTTATTAAATGCATATAAAGTTGTTAGAAGAGCTGAGAGAGTGTGACATGAGGAGTCAGAATAGAATATAAATATAGTTCAAATGTTGTATAAATACACTATTAGTTTTACAGATATGTACTCAAGATTTGTGTGAACGAGATAGTGATAGCAAGATGTAAAAAGAGTCTACAGATATCGTAAACACACAGTGTTAAGATGTGAGACTCAAGCTTAATATTAGAATGATAGACAAGTTTTTGGTTACGAATACTCAATAGATGCTTAAGCATACGATATCATTGTTCATAAATTTAGATAAAAATTAAACAATATTTGTGTGACTTTGGTACAGCGTATGATACTCCATTGTTAGGGCGGAAGGAGGAGTGCGCTAGAACTACGAGATATTATGTGATATAATCAGCATACGAGAATTAGGGAGGAAATATAATTAATGTGCAAATTCAGGAAGGTGCAAATTATAGAAATGAGTGTAAAATCTTTTGAACGATTGATAATCATAATGCACAATGATTCGTGAGAGACTATATCTGCAACTTAAAAAGTGTTAATATTGAACATCCAACATCTTGGATCAAATAGTTTATTATTCCCAGGAATATGATACGAAGTAAAGAAATAAGAGTCGAAATACATCATGAAGTGATAAGGATAATCTTGCAAACAAACTGCAATTCTACAAGTTATATTTTGAAATAATAATGAAAACATCACATGAATAAATACACCATTAGTTCTTTGTTATGACTAATAAATATAAGTAGGTAATACAAATGAATAATAAAAGTTATATGATATTCACTATCTAAGTGAGACAAAGATTTTGCTCGTAAGCAAGATATTTATACAATTATTTCGTGCGTCTCAGAAATGTATATTCATAGAATGATATTCGAAAACGAAAACTCAGAAAAATATGTATCATACACGTGAAACACACTAGTATTCTTCTCGCCTCCTACAATAGACTGCTCCTCCTCTGTATAATTTGTTTAGCTTCCACACATAAACACTGCTTTATATCATAATAACAAAGGTTCGCTCGAATCGAAAAACCGTTTAAATTGATTGCTCTCGTGACACTTTAGTAATAATGATCTAGTTTCTATTTCTCACTATATCCATAGATACTGATCTTATTTATCTATTTTTATTAAAAACCGTTAGTGTGACGTATATTTACCTCAATTACTACTTCTCTGTATGGTGAGATATAATTATATATCTTTGTGGCTTATAATAAGCATATATTTTATTACTCTAGTATATAAGTATATATGAGTTATATTTATAATGATATGTGGTTGAGTGGACATAAGATATATAATATAATACATATATTACCAAAATTAGGGCACTTAATGCTTAAGGTGTCTCGTAAGTGATTAATAAGTTTCTAGTTTTATATGAAACTTAGTTCAAGTGAATGAGAAATATACTAATATTACGCATTTTAATTGTGATTTTCTAATAGTAAATCGAAAGATTTTATATCGTGATAATGTGAATAATCAAAACTAGTTTTATTACCTAAGCTGCTATAAAAATACTTAGTCTCCAGCTCCACTTACGTTAAATTCTTCGAGTCTGACACGTTGCAAACAATCTAATCTGAACAATATACATGTGAGTGTTATCTTGAATTTCTAAATTGGCTACATTTTACCTTCTATCTTCAAAATCCACTAACATCTATTCGAATAACAGATCGTCTATAGAATGTCACGACGTCGTCAATTATTCTAGTGTCTTTTCTAAATAATATTAAATTCTGTATAATTTCGGATATTCTTCTTAAGTTTTTCATAATAAATCTTGTTAAAGTCTAAATTTGACCAAACTATTATTATATACCAAACGCCGAAAAAGATGCCGTGAAGCACGAACGGCGAAAAATCTAGCTTTTCAAAAATATTAAATTGCTAAATCTCTGATTTTAGTTTTTTCATTAAATATGAAATTAGGAGACTTCATAACTTTTGATAGAATAAAGACCGAAAAAGAAGAAAAGAAGATGCAAAAGACACGAAAAATTGAAAAATCTAGCGTTTCAAAAATATTAAATCGCTAAATTAGATTTTCACAGTTTTTATAAGTATCTTACTACTTGTCACCAAAACTGTTCCAAACGCCGAAAAAGATACTATGAAGCACGAACGGCGAAAAATCTCTCCTCTTTTCAAATATTAGCATTGCTAAATAAGATATTATCTCAGTTTCTTACATAATATCTAATTTATTTACATCACTATCATTTACGTGACCTGTAATCTCTGGTGTCACAACGCCGTGAAGCTAGGCCTATCTACGACTAGAAACTGAATACAGTGAGTGCGTCACTACGCCTGAAAGCACTAGGCTCAAGCGAAGCTAGCGTAGCCAGCTCCAGCTAAGCAGGGGCACGCCGAAGCAGGGCCACGCCGAAGCAGGGCCACGCCGAAGCAGGGCCACGCCGAAGCAGGGCCACGCCGAAGCAGGGCCACGCCGAACCAGGGCCACGCCGAAGCAGGGCCACGCCGAAGCAGGGCCACGCCGAAGCAGGGCCACGCCGAACCAGAAACCCGCGAAACGATTCAGACGCCAATCCAGTTGCTCGCAATATCGGTCATTCACTAAATATGCATATCGATCGGATTAGGAACTCGTAAGGCTCGTCGATTCGGTGAGATCTTCGGAACGTTTCAGTTCCTAAAATATCAACCAATTTAGTTTATTGGCAGCGAGCGAACTAGTTTCAATTTTGTTTATCGGCAGCGAGCGAACTAGTTTCAATTTTGTTTATTGGCAGCGAGCGAACTAGTTTTGATTTCACATCGAAAAAAGTTTATGAATTGCTGTTGAAAGAAAATCTATTATCCTCTAAATATACATATTCCTGGCTAAGTTATCAAACCAAAATTTTATGTTTCAACCCTCCGAGAGTTTTGCAATTTTGTTTTATATTAGTTACCCTAAATTTAAATAAGTAAAGAAAACGAATTTTTAAGGGGGCCAAAATTAAAAGATATCGATAATAATAATTATAATTTTATCTAACGAAAGTTTTCAAACGAAGATTTTATTTTCCGTCCCTCCGAAAGATTTTGAATATTTCGAAATGACTTACCCACGGATACGAAGGAAGATTTTTCTACCACAAATTTTTCTCGAAGTCAAATCTAAACTAGTTTGCTCGCTGTCCGATAAAAGTCCCTCTCCTCTTTATTTTGTCGCTTCTAAAAAAAAGTGTTTACAATCTAATCGACGTTATTGCCAAAAAAGATTTTATTTTTAATTTTTCCGTCTATCTTCCTAAAATATCAGTTTTCTTATCAATGGACAAGAGATTGAAGATATAAACAAGATTAATTAAATAATATTAAATTTTTACGTACTAATATTAAGAAAGTTATTTTTAAACGTAATATAATCAGTTCTGACACTTTATTCCGAAAAAAATCGTCTTGTAGGGCTGGTTATCTTTTATTGAGGATAATATTTTTGGATCGGGTTCGAAGATCATTAAATTATGCCACTGATGAACAGCGATAAGGCAGGAGGTACTTTATTTTACTTATTTCAACATGGCTGTACTATAATTTTACATAAATATTTCATTATTCTTATGAGTGGTTTATATTATAACTGAATAAACTAGTAATTTGATGTACTACGTTGTAGTCCGAGAATTATAGAAGATCCCTTCTACTGCACTTATAATTAATTATTATATGCAATGGGGCAAAATAGAAATTAACTGTTGAATTTATTACATGACAAGTATTAATGAACAATGAAAAATTACTGTTTTATTTTCGTCTCTTAATTGGATGGGATATTTCTTTAGTAAAATGTAATTTATTTTAGTGAAAGGCCAACCTAATAAAAAAAAAATTATTCAATAATATTTAATTAATACTTCTTTTTCCGCTTTAAATAGATAAGTTTCTTGAACGTAATAATCCGTTCTCGAAACTTACGATAATGCGCGATAGTTGTTGAAAGATAAATTTTGGTTCGAGAACTTATACTGACAAGGATTGCGAAGGAAGATATTTCTAATCGACAGCAATCAAATAAATTTCTGCGATGGAAATCGAGAAGGCTTAGTTTTATTTTCTACTCGGCTGGCCATAATGTCCCTTTACGCATAATCTTTTAGTATTTGAACGCATGCCGAAAAAAGAAAAAAACTGGTTGTTTACATTACAATAAAAGGTTTAAAGACAAAAATAAAGATTATATATAATGTATTAATATTATTAATTCGTACAATATATTTATAATAAATTTTTGAAATTTCTGTAGTATTAAAAATTTAAAAGAAAAATTATGAATAGAAATAAAGAAAATTGTTGAAGGAATATGAAATTTTTTCGCTATATAAGTTTTTTAACGATATAGTCCGTTCCGAAACCTTACAAAACATCGGGACTTATGTTTTGAAAGAGAAGAATTTGGTTCGATAACTTAGAGCCCACAGATGCGGGAGGAAGATTCTTCTTATTAACAGGGAATCATAATTTTTTTCTCGATGTGAAATATAAAGCTAGTTTTGCTCCGTTTGGCACGATAAAGTCCCTCTTCCTCTTATTTCTTGTCGTTCATTCTCAAAATAAAAACGGTTTTACAATACAGGTTGTGACAGAACATCAAACACTCTCACGTTTTTAATTCGTCCTCCTTAAATGGTTCGTTTCTTTATTAAATAATATTTTAGTATTATATAAATAAAAACGATTTATTAAATATTGAAATTTTTTTCGAATATATAAGTTTTTTGATCGAATATAATCCGTTCAAACTTAAAAAGTGAACTCGTGACTTAGATTTTTTTGAGAAACTCACATTGTTTCGACAATACTATAGACACTCAGCTATCATTGTTATCTAATATTGCTAAATAAATAAACCATTATGTATCTCTCACTGGCAGCTCGTAAAGTAAACTATGATCAGAAGTAAGTGAGAAAGAGAGCGTGAAATCTTAGATTGGTGATCTATATATCTCTATCAAGAGTGTATATAAAGAAATTATGATTAATTGCTTCGAGTGTTGGTAAAGAAGAACTAATTATTAAATACGAGATAGATGTTAATAAGCTGAAGTGCTAATAACGCTCATGAGCGTGATAGTATATCATCGACTAGTGTAAACACAAGGAGTTAGTTAATTCGCTACTCGAGTTAAAGATGTGTCTCTCTCTCGAGTGGCTCATTTTATAGGAGAGATCAGTAAAGAATATCCGACATCGCATTTAATTATATAATACGTGTTTAATGGGAAATTTATAATCTAGAGTTATCTTCTAAATTTTAAATAAGTAAAGGGAAAACGGAAGTTCTGTGTAGGGGAAGAATTAAAGAATGATCATAATAATAATATGAGTTTTATCTAATGAAAGTGTTCAAAGCAAGAAATTTTGTCATTCTTCACTGAGTGAGTGCCGAAAGTTTTTGGAGAAATATTTCGAAACACAGAGATAGAATAAGACGGATGTCCTGTAGATGAAACAAGTTTTTACTCGCTTCCAATAAACTGTACATCCCTGATTAGTTTTTGTTGGCATCACACAAATACAAGTTGTGATGACAAAAAAAAGTTTTAAGTTGTGTGCTCGAATAATGAAGAGATGGGTAATTATTTCATTAGAGAATTTATATGATTTAATTTGTTTATATAATAATTGCATCATTTATTTTAATGTTCTCTGAATATTGGAATAGATAATAGATTCATTGAGATAAATAAAATAATTTTGAATAAATAAAGTCATTAATTAATTTTTATTTTTGAGCACAAATACCTAAAAAAAGAGATATAAGAGGTTAAAATTTAGGACAATAAATGAAAGGGTATGTAGGATAATCTATTGTGTTTATGAGAGCTTAGTCAAATGTAGAAATAATATAAAACGGATTTTTGATTTTACTATAACAGTAAATCATAAAAAATTTAATAATTAGATTTGAAATCAAAATCTAGTTAATACTCGCTGCAAAAACAAATATACCGCTCCTCGCGCTCACACTCACACTTGTAAAGTTTTGTGTTTTAGACTACCTTGCACACACAAAAAAGTGAGGTGTTGTAGTTATAATATAGGTACTTAATACTTATTCGAAACATCAAAACAGCCGAGAAAAAGAATGCCGTGAGAAGCGAGGAACTGTAGAGAATCTCTCTTCTCAAAGATTTAAAAATTGCTAAATTGATATTTCAGTTCTTAAATCATAATATTAGAGTTGGCTAAATTGAATCTTTCAACACACCAAACGCCGTAAAAGATGCCGTGAAGCACGAACGGCGAGGAAAATCAGAGCCTAAGAAGATGACAAATCGGCGTAACATTAGAATTTCAAATCCTTCTTATCAAACTAAGTTGCATCCGTGTGCCTTTCAAATCACAAAACGCTCCGAGATCAAGGATGCCGAGAAGTACGTATGGCGAAGGGGCACGTATGGCGCAAGGAGGGCAGGAGGGTGGGGTAAAGGGGGGTAGACAAAAAGTAAAAAGCTAAAGTGTAAAGTACACTAAATCAATATCTCTAAAAACGCATCTGTCTTATTTCTATCTATTTCGGTATTGTGAGTCTATAGTCTATCTATCTTTATTCTATTGTCTTATTCGTGAACTCTATCCCTAGTATATTGTAAAAGCAAAGTGTAAAAGACAGGTGTAAAAGTAAATCTATAATCTATGCTATTCTATCCATAACTTAAGCTATCTACTTTCTATTTATGCTACTCTATTATTTCCTTATTCTATCTAAAATTATGCTATCATAAGTCCTATCGCGTACTCTATCCTTCTTATTATCTATCTATCTTTTATCTATTTTTAAATCTATCTATCTTCTATCTTAATCTAATCTATCTATCTTATCTATCTATCTAATCTATCTATTCTATTCTATCTATTCTATCTATCTATCTATATTTAATTTATCTTATTTTTAATTCTAATATGCATGTCGGTCTGTCCTCTCTGTGTGTTTCATATATTATTATATATATATATTAATATATATAACTATATATATTTAATATATATATATATATACAATATATTATTCATATATTGTATATAATATATATATATATTATTATAAATCATCATTATTAAAGACTAAGTGTAAAAAAAAGTTAAACATATAGATGCTATCTAAAATTAAAAAGCAATAGTGTAAGAAGAACGTGTATAAAAAACGAGAGGGTGTAAAAGTAAAGTTGTAAACAGCAAAGGTGTCAGCCAAAGCAATGTGTCAACTTATAAGCAAGATGTTTAAAAGCATAGTGTAAAAGCGCAAGTGTAAAAGCAAAGTGTAAAATCAAGGTGTGTAAAAGCAATATGAAAAAGCAAGAATGGGAAAAGCAAAGTGTAAAAGGCAAATAGTAAAAAAGCGAAGCGTGTCACATAGCAAATGTGTATAATAGTAATTCTTTTATCACTAATAACTATCTATTCTTATCTATCTATCTATCTATCTTATCTATCTTATGCTATCTATCTAATATTTCTACTCTACTCTTACCTTATCATTTATCGTACTCTCATCCCTATTTCTAATCCTATCATATCTAAATCTCCTTACTTTTACTTCCTCTCTTTATAATATGTCTATCTGTTCTAACTATCATATTTATATATTATTATATATATTTATACATATATATACTTATATAGTATATATATTTAATGATACTATACCTCCTATAGTTCTATTATATATATTATTCCATTTTAATAAAGTATATTATTTTTCCCTGTATATATATTTTATTATATATACACATATAACCTTATTATATTATATTATATTATTATATTAAATAATTTATATATATTATATATATATAATTATATAATATCTTATATATATATTTACCTCACTATTTTTCACTTATTTTATTGTTATATAATAGTATAATATTTATATAAATATAAATATATAATATAAATATATATATAATATAATTATATATATATATATATATATATATATTATATATATATATATATATATATATATTATATATATAAATATTTTATATTATTATTATATTATGATATATATATATATATATATTATGTATAAGCTTATTATATATCTATACTATATATATATATTAGCTATATATATATTATTATGTATTATGTTATATATATGTATATATATATATATATATATATTTACTATATATATATCTAATCATATAACTAAAGTAAAAATTTATATAATATATATTTTATATATTATGAGTATATAGAGTATATATAGATATGACCTATATATATTGTGTATCTCGTATATGTTAATATATTTATATATAAATATTTTATAAATAGCCTAATGTAAAAAGCTGAATGTAAACGGACAAATTTTAAAAGCAACAGTGTAATAACAAGTGTTAAAGGCAATGTGGTTAATTATAGCAAAATATCTACAAGCTAGCCGTTGATCTGGTAATAAAAGAATATTAGACACAATAGTTGGTTTGTATATAATTTTGTTATAGCTAAAAGTGTAAAGCATAGTGTAAAAGCATAGTGTAGAAGCATAGTGTAAGGTAAACAGCGGTAAGTTGTAAAAGCGAAGTGTAAAAGCAAAGTGTATAATTAATAGCTCAAAGTATGTCAATTTAAAGAATCTATAAGTGTTAACTATAATTAAAAGCAAGATTTGTTATTAATTAGCAAAGTGTAAAAATTAGCAAAAAGTGTTTATAATTAGACACACTAAACGTTACAAAACCAAATCATCAATTGTGTATAATAGCCAATAGTTGTAAAATAAGGCAAACGTGAAAGTTAAATTATTAAATTTAAATTAAGACTAATTGGTGTAAAAAAAAAAGACAATGATAGTAAAAGAATAGCCCCCTTAAGATTAATCGGAAATGATTTATATAAAATCGATAAGGAAAAAGATATAGCTGAAGCAATAGAATACTAGAAAAAAGATAGATTACGAATTAGATAGATTATAGATAAAAGGAATGTAATGGATTTGTGATGTAATAGAAAATAGATGACATAGATAAAAATAGACGAAAAGCTATACATTACATCAATAGATAGATTGATTAGGAGATAACAAAATGAATTAGAAGCATAGATAGATAGATTAGAATATTGACAAAATATGAATAGATATACATAAATGAATTTAGAATAGATAGAAAAAAATTTACAGCATTTATCTATAGTAACAAAACTTCTATAGAATTAGAAAACAAGAGATATTTTTTGATTTGAGTTGATTTATCTATTAGTCTATCTATCTATCTATCTATCTAATCACCTATATTTTATCTATCCTATCTATCTATCTATCTAAATCTATCTAATTTATATATCTATCTATCTATCTATCTAATCTGTCTTATCTATCTATCTGGTAAAAGCAAAGTGTAAAAACAGTGTAAAAGCAAAGTATCGATATACTTTCCTATCTATCTAATCTATCTATCTATCTATCTAATCTATCTACCTTTTCCTTCTTCCTCTCTTTCTTAACTATCGCACTAAATTTAACCTTCTAGCCTATTTCTCTATCTATCTATCTTTCTATCTATCTATCTATCTATATATCTATCTATCTATCATCTATCTATCTATCGTCTATATATATAATAAATATATATATTACTATTATTGTAGTATAATAATATATATTTAGATATGTATAGCAATATATAAATACCCTTATGTTTAAATTTGTAATTATTTTCAACGACAGAATTGTAGTAAGCAGTCATTTAACTTTTTTTTGTACAATTACTCCCCAGTAGTCTTATGTTACTGAATTTTCCCTGGTTAAATTTTTACTATTTTATTTAGTTGTTCAATGAACTTTCATATTGAGTAGGTTTGACTTTGTAAGTAGTTTAAATATTTTATCAAAAGTGCGCTTCTTGGTTAACATTCTGTAACCCCATTAGTGGTTAAATTCTACTACATAACAGTTACAAACAACACCGATATCTTAGGAATTAAGACACCCTAATTTAATAGATTAGGCTACTACTTAGTAATTGTTACAATTACTACTTTTTTGTATGTTTTTTTGACTACCAGTGAAGAAATATTTACCTTCCATATTTGCTGGTAAATATCAAAGTAAAATTTAAGTACTATAGGGTGTATTTATACTTTTGAAATCATTAATTTTAGGTTACAGAAGAAATATAATTGGAAGTAGGTGTAAACGAAAAGTACAAAATTTAAATAAAATGGTGATGAGAATAAGGGTTAAACACTCCGTTTTAGTAAATTTTAATAGTAAATAGCAAAAGTAAATATTAAAATATTTTTACATTACTGCTAAAAATTGATGCGAGGCAAGACCCTTAATAAATAATAAAATGAATACATGAATAATAATAATAATAATAAAAAAATATATAATAAATAATAATACAATTAATAAATAATAATAATTAATAATATTAATAATAATTAATAATAAATAATAATAATTTACTTATAATAATACAATCAATAATATAATAATTAATAAAATAATAATATTATATAATAATAATAAGTAATAAAGATAAATAATCGAGTGATGAGAATAATAATAAGGAATACTCAACCATTAATTAATAATAATTAATATAATAATAATAATAATAATAATAATTAATAATAATAATAATTAATATAATAATAATATAATGAATATTAATAATTATAATAATAAAAAATTAAATAATTACCCAAATGACATCATTGAGGTAACGCTCAAACTGTGGCATGTGTGTGTGTGTGTGTGTGTGTTGTGTGTGTTGTGTGTGTTTGTGTTGTGTGTGTGTGTGTGCTCGTGTGTGTGTGATGAGGTTGTGTAGGTGTGTGTGTGTGTGTGTGTGTGTAACCATCTTTGAACATATATATTATAGTATAGCTATAGTATAAATTATTTATGTTGATTTAAAGCCTATAATAACCTAGATAGTTCTTAAATATTATATAGATCATATCTCTATTATATCTATTTTAATATAATATATATATAGTATTATATATATATATATAATATAATATATAATAATATTATAAATATAATATATATATATATATATATATATTAATATATATATTAGGTATTAGTGATATGGTATATGAATATATATATATATATATATATATATATATATAGATTATATATATATATATCATATACTGTGAGTATATATATATATATATAGATAGTAGATATACTATATTTATATATATATATATATATATACGGAGATAAGCGTAATATACTAAAAAATTAAAGAATTTACTTTTTATTAAAATTTCATCATCCTCTCCAGTCTTAGTCGTGGGTCATTACATGAAATGGTAAAGATTCAACATTTCGAATCTTCACTCCAGACTGGCCTCGGGTGGAGTGTGTCGTGAGTTCATCAATATGGATCAATATCAATACGAGTTCCAAATGACGTGATGTGACGTTTATATCTATGAGTATTGAAAGTTTAAATTCTAAGTTGCTTGATAATGATGGGTGGGTCAATGCGTGAATAGATATTTGTACCCAATTCAACACGAAAAAAAAAAAAAAATTTAAAATAGACTAAACTACACAAGTAGTAAATATAACTGAATCTTCAGAATCCTTTTAGAGTAAAATTTACAATCCGATTATCTCCCCCATTTTCTCCAATCGTATGTGAAAATAAATACTGTGAAATAACCTATAATATTGTTCTTTAATAATTATAACTACTAAAACAAAATGTTCATTTTTGAACATCATTCAACAAACTGGAGGGTTTTGTACTTCAAAACAGTGAGATAGTTAGATTCATGTCTTACTATCCAAAAGTAGTAAAGATTACTTTCTAGAGGTTGGGGGGGGAGGCTCACCGATACGGCGAAAAAAAGTAGAAATAACTAAAAAAGTATGAATGATCATTATTTTTCTTAATTTAATGTTTTCTGAAAGAACTAGTGTATATATATTATATATATATATTCTTAATTACCCTAAGATAAACACTCCTTTTTTTTTTTATTAAATTTTATATTATTTTTTTTATTACTTTTCTTCCATTTATTTCTATTTTTTAAAATTTTTATATGAAATAAATATTTGGTATATATATATAAAATTTTTATAGAGGGAAAATATATATATTATATGATATAATATATATATATTATGTATATAGTAATATTATATAATATATTGGTATATCTATATATATATAATATATATATATATAGTATGTCGTATTATATATATGAGAACTTCCCTTATGAGAACCTTACTTAATATCATTTAAAACGCTTGCCCTCTAAGTAAATATCTAATGAAAGATTAATTTTGAAAAATCTCTAATGTTATTTATTATTATTCATTTATGATTATTATTATTATTATATTATTGTTGCAACAAAAAATATTTTATTTATATTATTATTATATTATATATTATTTATTGATTATGTGTAAAATTTAGCCCACATTGAGAAAGTAAAGAGATAATGAATTAAAATATTTCTATAGCAACTTTGATGCTTAACGGTTATTTAAAAAGCGGTAGGTAAATAAAATTATATATATATAAATACCTACTATAGTATTTATATTATATATATATAATATAATATATATATATATATAATAATATAATATATTATATAATAATCATATATAAATAATAAATATATATATATAAATATATATATATAAATTATTCATTAAATTTATATAATGTAAATAATACTATATATATATTATTATATATATATATAATTATATAATTATAAATATTATAATCATATTATAATTATAATAATAATTATATTATATATAATATAATTAAATTATATATAAATTATAACATTATATAATCATGCATTTTATATATTTATATATTATATATATATATTTATATATATATAGTAATAATATATACATTATATTTATACATTAATATATTTATATATAGACTCCAACCTAACAACCATCACCCTCACCAAAAATCACACCATTATATGAATTAAAAATTACTTCGATTATATATAATTATATTACTTATTAATTTAGAGTAATAACAATTTATATGGATAACAATGGTAAACATGTAATTAAATATTTATATATTTAAATATAATTATATATATATAGATATATATATATACAATAATATCTTATATAACTAAATTAAATAATTAATACGAATTAAATAAATAATTATATATAATTTAATATTGTTCTGACTATTAGAAACTAATGGAGAACAAAGCAATGCCATATAATTATATGAGACCAGTGCCATGGATGTATAATCTTAAGAAGAAATTGAAGTGTTGAAAAATATGAGTTTAATAAAATAAAAGAATGCATGTAATATGTGAATAATAGAGGAATAATAATAGTGTCACATGCAATTACAATGATTAGATTATAAGTGAGAATTTATAGCATATATAATATTGTGGTAAAGCTAAAGTAATTAATGTGAGAGATGGCCTCAATGTAATAAGAAAAACGTTAAACGATCCAGATATTAATTCACAACATATTCAAATAAATTAAAAATAACGATAATAATAATAATTTAGATAAAGAATAAAAAACTAAATTTGAAAAATTAAATAATGTTCTTTAAAGTTTAAATTAATCATTGTAATTGCGATGTATACCAAAATTAATTGTAATTAATTAATAGTTTCATTTATGGACATTAAATGGCTTAACCATATTGATACTTTTGAATTTTCGAAACAGTTCAAATATAATCATGATCATTCATTTGGAAATGTGTGTGTCAAGCCCTTTTTATAGTTGATGCAAAGAAACTCACTAATTGACTCAGCAACTAGGATTTTAGAGAAGTATTGGAGCTGTCTCACAACCTCGATCCCCTTAGAGGGTAATTAAAGAAGAAGAAAAAATAAATATGTAAAGAGTCAATGTAATGTTTTCAAGAAAGAATCACGGAAATATTAATATCGGGAAAGGAAATAATCATTCAAAAAATTTTAAAGGACAGAGGATTAAAAGATATGAGAGAGGTTGGTGGTTTTTTGAAAGATTGGCGAATCTATATAATAGAGTTAATGTGTAAAAGAATCAAATTGTGTGTATAAGATGTTGTGAAGAATTTTGAGCTTTGGAAAGTAATCTTTAATAAACAATGTTTAGAGATAAATATGCTCGAAAAAATATAATAATAAGGTTAGTGAGTTACGAATTTAGACTGAATCAAGAGCTTTATCTACCTCAACAATATGTATCACAGTGTATGGTAATATGATTGCCTAGGTGTTGTTTATGGAATAATGATAATTTAGTATACTTTCAAAACATCTAAATAAGATTGTCATGATATAATTTCCCGTAGCTACATAGCTAATTTCATGTTAGTAGACATTATATAGTAAGGACTTAAGTGTATAATATAATTAGAATATATATATATTTATTTATAGTCATTAATGAAATAAAAATTGTGTAAAATAGGAGAGTACGAGTGCAGAGAGTAAAGCTCTGAGAATATAACTAATTCTATCATCAATGAATAGAAAACACAAATTAATTTAAAATGAATATATATTAATTTAACATGAAAAAAGTTAACCAATCTTAATAATAATAATAAAAGAATGAAAGAAACGATTAATACCAGTTTGCATAACTCGTTAAATTTTAAATTTTAAATGAAAGGAAATTACAAATAGTTATAAACGAAAATACAGTAGTAAAATAAGAGAAAAAGGAAAACACGAAAAAATAAAAAAAATCGAATCCATAAAATTTATTTAGAAACAGACAAACTATATAATAAATAGCATTTTTGATATCATAGGAAAAGATAATAATAATATAAATGGCCAATAATCTATTTTATAATGGAGAGAAACAACATAATAATGTAATAAGGTGTTTAACTATTGCATTTAATTAGCCTTAAGTGCTTAGCCTTAATGCTGCAAGAGTATTCTCCCCGAAAGCGTGAGCCTTTTTAGTTTTAACGAAGGCTTAGAGAAATAAAGGCCTAAAGATGTATTGATCGATTGATCCGGATAATGATAATTACAAGTCAGAATAAAGGTGAAATGATTATTTACCGAAGTGGGGAATTGGATATGTATAAGAGGTACCCATAATGATGAGATGTTCAGAATGAAGAATGGCGAGGGAACGGGGAGGAAAGGTAACTCAAAGTCATACATTTTTACGGAGTAAGCCATTGCTGGAAAATCTAGAAATATAAAAAATTTACCATAAAAATCTAAAGTAAAAGAAAAAAATAAATAATAAAGTGTTTATATAAATACAATTATTCGTAGATATAATTAATTATTAAAAGCCGTTCGAATTTTAATACACTATGCACATAAATAAGTAAATATCAAATGAATTAAATAAGGAAATAAAACATTGAAAATAAAACAAGAGTTAGAGGCTTATGAAGGGTTCCTTTAATTTTATGGGTTGAATGATCAGCTTTTCTATTATTAAGAAAATGTAAAAGGTTGGGTGGAAAGCTCTGAAACTCAAGTTTTGAAAACTACAGGATAAATATTGTTGGAATTAATTATCATACTTCATAGTAATTTTAAGGCAAGGGAAAGCATAGATATTAAGCATAAAAGTTGGAGACGATAGAGGTAGAATATGAATATAGTTATAAACTCTCGAAAAGTGCTTAGTTTTAGCATGAAGTTATAAATAAAATAAATCAGGTACTCTGGAAACGTTCGGAGTAACAACGGGAGGGTGATTTATAGATAAGTAGTGTGAAAGATAACGTAGAACTAATTTGAAGATTATTGTTAATACTAGTGTCTTTGAAGACCTAGTCATTCAACTAAAACGAGGGTGACGATATTTAGTCCAATTGGCAAGTTAAAAATGAGTTCAAAATTTAAACTAATTTAGTTATTCATTGCAATTTTCATAGTAGGAATTTTACAGAAAGGAAAAAAGTGCGCAGTAGCAATTAATGACAATCCTATTACCCAAAACATAAACTAGAGTATAAACAACCAGGATAGGTTCTCACTTTTGTTCAATTGCTAAAATGTTTTCTGGATCAACCTACGTATGTGTTTATAAACAAGTTGGAGAACTCTTTCCTACACCGCTTAGAGCTTCAGAGTACAGAGTCACTGGTGTCATTGCCCTTGCCTCCTCTGTAATAATTATAAATAAAATCTGTAATTACAAATTAAATATCAATACAGTCATTGCAAACAATGAATAATAATGAAATAATTATGCTGACAACAGAATAAATTAATTAAGGATCAGTGAGTTGGAAATCGCTAGCAAAAAAGTCATAGTTTACTGGGAGCAAATTACTTTCTACTAAGTGAAAACTGAATACTCAAGAGTTAATAATTCAAAAGAAGTTAAAGCGGTAGAAACAAAATTGAAAAATAAAATATTTATTAGATGGTTTGATAATTAATATTATAGAAAGAAAGTTGGGATAGTAGAAATGTTTCAATGAAAGTCAGATAATAATTTAGGAATTAATTACAAAATTAAAATAAATTTATATTAAATTTATTATTTTATTTATATTTATATTTTATATTATAATTTTTGTCTATTAGTCATATATATTAGTAAATTTATTAATATAGTATGTATATATGTCAAACAGTAATCTGTAAAATAAAATTACATTATATTATATATAATTATCAAATTACCAAATAAATTATTTGTTTTAGGGTCGAGTGGATAATAAAATAAAAATCAAATCTTAAGCAATACTGATAAATTTAAGATATTAAGATATTATAACTAACATCAAATCAGTTCATACTGTCTGCAGATGCTTAAAATCTGTGAATAAATTGTTACTGTGAGTGATTTGTTATCCATTTAATTGAGATAACTTAATAATTTGATCTGTCTGTATATATATTGAGCTAATGTATTCCTAATTTTATTATTTTCTATCCTTGTGTATGACAAAATGTACGGAACTTCCGTTTATATTATGCACCTCAGAGTGAGAACTTGATGTAATTAGATACATTATTGACTTTAATCTGAAGTGTCAATACAGATGGAACTCTTCAGTATTTATAGTTACCTCCTTGCTAATACCAAGCCGGTAGTATTTATATTTCATAAACTATACGATCATAAAGTTATTAAATCATAACGTGCTCAGGTGCCTACGATTTGTGTTGGAAATGATTATCTGTAGAACTGGTAATGATCCTTTTTTCAAATAGAATAGTCATACCTGAAATAATAATAGTATAAGTATTTATATAACGTTATAATCACTAATATAAAATAATCTAAAGTATAATAACGAAAAAATAAATTTATGTAATTTTACAATAATATTACTCAGTAACATCGCTCCAATAAAAAATAAAATATATCTTGTGTGGTTAGGTGCTACATTAGATTTTTATATATGAGAGCTAGAATACTATTCTGGAGGCTAATTTGTACGTGTCTGATTCAGAAAATTTTCATATAATTTTTTAAATAGATAACAAATTGTGCGTTTTAATAATAATAATCTTACAAATTTAATAATTTTTTAATATTGTTTGAAATTTTCAATAGAATAATTATATTACATTCCAATTTAAGTACTAATAATCGATCAAACTCTATTGATTATCTTATAGAAGATATAATAATAATAATATTCAGGATGAATAATAATAGATAATAATAATTGATAATCAATATATATATAATAATCTAATATGTAATAATTAATATTTTTAATGAAAATCAAGTAGTGTGAAATTATTTAACATTTATTATTATTATTTTAGGTTAATGTATTTTTTATTATACAGTGTATTTATTTCTTTATTTATTATATGATTATATATATGTTGCTGAAACCCTCTACTAGTTCCATATTTTAATCTTATTTTTTTTGATTATTTATTTATATTTTTAATTGGTTTCAACAACCGATTACTCTCTCTATCTCGTAGTTATAAACAGTGTGCAGTTACATTTAGATTATATATTAATTCCTAAATCAAGCTTTTTAGATTCCAATATTCTTCATGTTCAATAAAAAACACGCTGATGTCGTGACTTATGAGTTGCTTGTTCATAAACGTCACACCAATGATGAGTATTATGGTGATTAAAAATCTTACCATACGGATAATAATCCAACTGTATTTCAACTTATTTACAAAATTACTGATTATTTAGTTTAGTGATAATGGTAAGTAACATTTATACATTGTGTTATTAATTTATTTATTTATATTGTTTGATTATTTAAATTATGTATATTATTTTATTATTATTTTTATTGTATATTTTGTTTTATTATATTGTATTATTATCATTATTTTCATATTCTAATATAAATTTATTTATTTATAAAATTTTTATCATGTTTATATATGAGGTTATGGCTACCTCAAGACCGAAAGACTGCTGTGAATCATCCCGCACTTTTTTTTGCTACACTATGTGGGGACTTACGCTCAATTTTAATCAATGAAAGGATATTAATGTAGGGAACCTATTCGAGTGGTTGTATAAAACAAGAGCATATGTTTAGCTAGTGATTTTAGTGGTCAAGCGGCTTATAGACACGTGGATATCAAGATATAGTGCTAACATATAGATAGCTTCTGCGTCCATAGTGTATAGCAAAACAATACAGGTAGCATTTGATAACTTTGTCAGTGCGACAACAATCCTCCCGAGAGAAAGTTTCAGAAACTACCGCTGAAATTCCTTAATATTATTGTACCAAATATTATTAATATTGATATTTTATGATATCAATCAATTTATTAAAAAAATAAATTTTCGTATGCTCGCAATAAATAGTGATCGTGCAACTCCCTACCTCTTGATTTCATCTACTTCAGGTAGGAGACTGGTTCCTCACTCAGACCTGCATCCCGTCTCAACTTTCCTGTGACTACCACAGCTCCTCTAAAGAGGGATGAGTCTTGCATGTTCTGCCTAATCGCACCAGTAAGATAAAAATGTGGTGCTGGAGATATAGTGAGAAAAATGAAGAACAGTTGAATTTTCCAAAAAACAACTTCACATATCATATGAAACTGAGTATTTTATCAACCTAAGCTATGTAATGAACTTATAGTAATGTATTCGTATATTAGAGATGTTAGTATGATATATAGATGGTAGGGGTATGTAGAATATAGATGCTGAGGGGGACTCTTGTACCTTGTAGAGCCATGATAGCAGATCATACCTGATATTGTGATACTTGACCTTACAGGAAATATAAAAAGTAAGGAAAAGATATATACTCATGCTTCAGCCTGATGGTATAAACAAAAATTACGCTCTATTATTATCGTATAAGTAGAGAAATATAAAGGGATATTGCTAAGTCCTATATTCCGTGTCACATGGGGCAAATTCGGGAAGAATCTCAAAGAGCCGTCAGAGTCTCTTGAGACCTATTTTGTGATATATAATATGATCATGCGGCATCAGCTTCGCTGAATGAAGAATTATCTGCTATTTCAGCCGAAAATTATTTAGACCCCAAGGTGATGGAATCAGTGGGCGCTTGTTTTCAATGACAGTTTCAAAAACGTAGTTTAAAATGTATTGTTTCTTTTAACCAAAACCATTCTCTTTTATGAAAATATTATCAGACAACTTATTAAAATTTGAGCGTTATATAATTCCACCAGGATGTAAGTAAAAAGAATAATATAAAGATCCTCAATATTTATCTATTAGGTCTATTGATATAAATGGATTAAATTAACCAAGACATTACGTATGTAAAGTGTATAGATTTTTGTATATAGGCTAATTTTATTCTTTCCTAGTGTCATAAACAAAGCTGCTGCTCACAAAGCATCTCATTTCTTTGGGAATAAGTGTATTTTATTAGATATTATGTAGAGTAAAAACTAATTTTGATGACATATTGATGCAAAGATAAAGATAATGCCTTCGATATATGTGATGACGCGAATTATGTGGGCATCCGCGATATTTGGTTTTGGAGGAAGGAGCACAATGTAGGACAATCAATGAAAGCTTTGTACCACGAGATTAAAATCCGACTATCATCAAGGCGGGCCAGCATAAAAATTCGGCTCTAGTACTGTATACAAATTTTGTTAAAAGACTTTATAAGAGATACCACGATAGTTACCTGTACTTAACCATGGCAAAAATAAGAAAAGACTGAAGAGAAAACCTAGGCAGAGGAATTTTACGATGGGGACTCTCGGAAACCCGAGTCAACGTCGAGGCTAATCTATTTACAGTTAGAGAAATGACAGTAAGATTAATATGATATTCATCATTCACATGTCATATGCTATTCCACTACTTAGCAAATCTATTAAAATTGATTTTGACAACCTCATCCGCATTCCTGCAATCAACAACAACACCATAAGCTAATAATAATAATAATAATTAGATAATAATATGCACTTATAATAATAGAGAACATTTGGTATATTAATTAATTAATAAGTGAAATTTAATAAAATAATAAACTAGATTAACATATGTAAATAATAAGAAAAGGACTAAACAATTACCTACGACTCAATCAAGAGAAATGAATTTATTTTAACTATTCAATAATATTATCAAAGTTAAGTTATAGTAATAAGTTATAGTTGATTGATTTGAGTAATAAAGATATGTAATGTGTTAAATAAATCAGTTTATTCACATAATTTTATCTTGAGATTAAATACAGTAATTCCAAAACTTAAACTATTAATAATCGCACTCTGCAGGAGAACTTCTCAGATGAATACCTATTGACGAGTGAATTGAATACATCTAATTAAATCGAATAAGAGTACAATCGAGTAGATAAAATAATAAGAATAATATAATATAACGCAAGAAATAATATAAATATTTAAAGATGTTGAATATAAATAAAATAATAAATAACTCACAAAAAAATAAAATTAATCAAAGTGAAAAAATGAATCAAGTGGGAAGCACACAATGGACATGACAGGCTGGGATCTATTGTTGGAGCATCAATTGTAGGGCCAGCATTGTCCTGGCACCTCACCTCTCTTAATGCTGTGCGTGCCAGAATCTTACACTTACATGCACGGAGAGCTTCTATTGTGTGTCAAATTAAAATGAAAAGTTGTTACAGTAACTACCACATGGGAATATACCTTTTGCTTTATACTGCAGAATAACACAGTATTGTCAATAGTAAAACATCTGATTAAACCCTCTTGGAGATGGGATTACAATTTAAAAGTGATCCTTCAGAGGTCTTCTCATGGAGACCAGCAAAGATAGGAGATTAGAGACAGTAGCATGTTTCATGCCAAATGAAGATGATGATAAGGTTAAGGATTTTTATCACCCTTTCTGTGTAATGGTATCTATAAGGTTGTCTGTATATATAATCTCAAAAAACTTATGAAGCGCACTTATAGAGGGACATAATGGAGATACAATCTCCTTCAAATGGAAAAATCGCGGTAGGTCAAATGTATCTAGTAGAAATCAGGTCTAGAGTTCTAACCTCATTTTGAGAGACAAATCAAGAATTTGTTGTATGTTGGCTGGTGAGTGAAGAAAGAGTGAATAATTAATCAATAATATAATAATAATAATAAATAAGAAATAGTGAAATAATAAAATAAATTAAATTGACATTAGTAATAATAATTAATATTGGGTCCTCAAAACTTTAATGAATGAATCGCGAAATAATAATTATCCTTATAAACATCGTAATGAAAAGAATAATAATTAATAATAAATAATAATAATTAATAATAATAATAATAATAATTAGAGTAAACTTAGCAGAAGTAAATAAAGTTTTATTACTTAGAAATCTTCCATTTTTTTAATTAATAAAAAAAATAAAAAATAAAAAAAAATAAAATAATATAGGGCTAAATAAATTAGGCTATATACCTATAATATAATTTGGTTTATTTACTCTGAATTTATCATGAATGATATATTTTTTTTTATCTCGAAAACCTTAATCTCACTCCTATTTGGCAGAATTTTAGCAGGTATATAATTCCAAAGCCTGAGCTCTGAAATAAGCATATCCAACCCAACTAATTATATATATATTATATATAATATAAATATATATATATATATATATATATATATATTAATATATTAATGACGCCTCGTTATATGCGTTGTGTATAAGAAGTATATAGTTTGACACTGATACCGTGATATAGTATACTTTTAACTCAATTATAGCGAGAGGTCGCGGTAGTATTTCAATAATCCTTCGTAGCTAAGTATTTCTTCCATAAAATATATTTTAACTACTTGCAATGTTTTGGTAGGTGTAATTAGAAAAATAATTTAAAATCTATCTATCTACGGTAGTATATATATATATATTATATAGGTATAGTATAGTACGACAAGCTTATATTAGATAAGTACTCTGGTACCTTTTTAATAAGTTCTCAGATATGTATCCTATGTATTATAGCCCCCCCTATATTAACCTATCAACGTATGAGTATAAATATATGGGGATAAATGACATCATTTAAAAGTTAAGGTACTAATTAATATTTAAAATATATATATATATATAAATATATTATATAATTATATTAATATATATATATATATATATCTATTATATTAGAAATTAATTTATATATGTAATTGGTTCATATAAAGTTATATATGAGTGTGTGATAGGACTTAATATAGTAATATATAGTATATATATTTAAATTGTTATATATATATATATTATATTATATATAGTATATATAATTATTATATTATAATATATATATATATATATATATATATATATATATATATATATTATATATATAGATATTATATATATTATAATATATATATGTAATTAATATATATATATATAATATATATATATAATATATTATATATATTATATATAATATATATTATATATTATATATATATATATATAAATAATATATATATATAATGTTAATTATTAATCAATGTTATGAATTTCGTAAAATATGAGTAAAAATCAATAATAATAATTCACTTATAAATAACCTAATTGTAATCTATATATATTATATTATATATATATATATTTATATATATATTTATATATATATATATATATATTAATATTAGATATATAATGTTAATATATATAATATATATTATAAATAGATATATATATTATATATATATATATATACCGGAGTTGGTAAAAGTGAGAGGGTTGTATGTCTTACACTTAGAATCGGGGAAGCCAATTAATTCTTTACCTAAATTGAAGGCCGACGTGACCTGACACAAAGCGTTTGAAAGTGTGTTAGTCGAAAGAAGTCAAAAAATTGAAGAGTGTCCTAGACTTTACCAGTTGAGCACATTTAAGTATGAGCATAGTGGTAAAGCTTTGGGTCAGAGTGCTGGAGATAATATATTGTAGGTTTCTAGTAGACTTCTCTTCCACCATGCACTAAACTTCACCACCTGTACTTTATCAAAGTTTATGAATCTTTGCGCTCCGACATAATGATCCTTCTCTGTAGACATTTTGACAAAATGCGGAAGTTTCATTTGTTCTTATGTTTATTAATTGAAATTTTCTTAATTTTATGTCCTATGTGTTTTGGGTGTCTTGCGAACCTCCGATTAAATCTATCTAATATAAATTTATCTATTCCATAATCCTTTCCTAACAAAAAAATACAATATTTAACTATCTAACATCCAAATTGAGGGAGATCCCTGCATGCTCTTTCTCTGGAACAAACATTTTGGACGATTTCAAAATTTAACACTAATGCTAACTTTTCCTTAGTTCTATACGGATGGACTTGGTGAATAGGTCTTCAAATCCAATAACCTTAACAACTTTGTGCAGATTAGTAGGGGCTGAAAGGTTTCCTATTCGTATTCCTAATCTTAAAGGAGATGCTCATAATACTATTAACACTTATATCTTGATCTTCTTATCGCATATTTGCAAATTTGTGATAGGGTCTTTGAGCTGAATCGTTTTAACCCATTTGTTTACCAAACATATCATTGCATGAGGACACATCAAACGAAACAAAGATATATTTATAATATATTAATATATTTATCTATATATACAATTTTTAGTCTTATATGTAATATATTTAATAAGTATTTTAAAATATTTTTTTAGAAGGATATAAAAAGAAAAAAAAAATTATATTAGGAAACTTAAGATCTGAAGCTTTCCAAAGATAGAATTTATCTTGGGATCATTATTATTTTTTATATTCCACTTCTCATCACACATAGATGTAGAGAGTGGCATTAGTGTAAAATAAAAAGATAGGGAGTGGAGTGAACCTTGCTACGAAAATATAATAGTTAAGTAGAAGAGGTTAGTTGCAGTCCAAAAAGCTAGACACTAGGGTTCACAAGACATGCGACAGACCCTCACCTATTAATGGATATATCTCGTCAATATTGTGGTTCATCTCCATATGGGTTCCCACAAACCTTACCTCTCTCACTAGTAACCCCGTTTTATATCACTCCTATTAATGTTATCAATTTGCGTTTTCGACCTATTCAAAACCTCACATTCATCCAGCCATCTTTAAACAATTCTTAACTGATTCAATCTATTTTATTCTACTTCAGACAATCTTACCTGATTCAATTCTAAGTTTTATCTTCTCTGGTGGACTCAGTCAGTCGATTCTAGCTCAGAACATTAGGCCTCCTATTACATCCCGCTTAACCAAACCGTCACTTCATTCATCCAGCTTTTCCATATGATCAACCATCTCAATGCATTCTCGTTTATTCTCTCATTTACGCCATTTCTTACACATTTCACACAAACTCCTCACTAACACGTCATTATCTCTTCATTTTATCAATCTTCTCGCACCTAAAACGCCCCTTAATGATTATGTCATCCGAATAGATTTGCACCTTAGATCTATAATACCTCTTATTTCTCCACACCATGAGTTTTCCACTGCTATATACATTAACATACACTAAGGTTAACATTAAACCCTTCCTGCAAGAACTCACTATAATAACTCCAAACTCATAAGACTTTATTAGCCCCTTTACATTCCTATAAGGATTTAATTGCTCATACTCAAACACCTTCCTATAATATTAACCATTTCACCAACTTATTCTTACTACACTTCTGCCATCATCCGTGTCTCTTTTTCTAAGCCGTAAAAATTAATATATCCTATTAATGTTTAAACTCACTCCAATATAGATACTTGTTTTATATTTTGTAATATCACCATCCAATAACATATTTCACATATGCGAAATCTAGTTCTTACACTCACAACCAATAACCTTTACTCTTATCTTATCATAATTTACTTCAAACCCCTTATTTATATTAATTATATAATATAATATATTATATATATTAATATATATATATATACTATAATATTTAATATATAAATTTGCGATACCTCTTATTAGTATAAGCGAAAACCATGCCACTACATGTGGGTGAATATCCAAGGGAATTAACCACTCATTGAATCATCATTAATTGATGAACTTGCTGAAGCCATCAATGCTTAAAATGGTTCTTTAATTTTTCTTTGTTTTCTATAGTTAAATACAAACGCCGCTTCCATCAATAGTCCTTATACGTTTCATCAAGAAAGCCTTATTCTCAAGCTTAGCCTATATATATAATGTTATATAGTATAGATATATATGGACAAAGTTACTTAACGCGACCACACGGAACTGATACACGCATCCTCTGGAGTTACAAAAAAAAAAAGACAGTACGTTACATACTGTACGTATAGGTCTTGGTTTGTGATAAGATGATTATCCGTAACTAAGAAATTGCAATTTTAAGTATCACTTTTGCTGAGTAATTATTAATTTAAGAAAATTTTCACAATTGGTGTTAAAGTTGATAATTTTTAAAAGGGAAGTTATTAAGCATTTTAAAATAAGACTAATAACTTTAGAACAATTGCGGCATTAAAAATATCATCTTTCATAAGATTACGTATTGATAGAGTGACCCGCACACAATATAGCGTCTCTCTCGTCACATTGAACGGACTTCACACACCGTTCTTTGACACCAATTACTCTTTACTTTGAATTCTCACATAACGCGTAAAATACGTACTACTCTATACAGAATCTACAAATATATATAAACAAAAATGTTAATTACTACTTTAAAAACTTCTTCCTTCACCCCTTAAAACTACTGTATTATTTTTGTATAAACTTGATATCGTATGTACTAATTTACACTCAATAATCGTTCTGTAGCCGACATTATAGTGATACTTTTCTTTCATTTAAACCTTTAATATATAAAATATTATTATTACATTTTTATATTTCAATAGTATATTATAATATATATATATATATATATATAGTATTATATATTATTAGTATATAATAAATTTCATCTTAAGTTAAAGTTATCGTACTATTTATATGAGCCAAAAGATTAGTGCTTCCTCCTATCCCCAGACTCTTGCGGGATCAGGTGCTAGCAATATTACCCACGGACTAGAAATAGATAGATTAGGCAAAAATTTGACGCAAGCTCAGAAAAAGCAATCCACACCCTCCCCGCTTCTATATAACCGTTTCTCGATTATACCACCTTGATCGCTGTATAATATATATATTAATAATATATATATATTAATATATATTATATATATATATATTTAATATATATTATATATATATATATATATATATATTAATACTAATATATAATTAATATTAATTAGAATATAGTATTATATATATATATATATATATATATATATATATATTAATATTATTAATATATATATATATTAATAATATAATATTATATATATATATATATAATAATATATATAGGAACTTCGTATCCTTTAATAAGGTATATGTTAACCGAATATATATTATGAAATCAAAGATATATAATCTCGATTTTTTTTTACGATTATTTCATAGGCTAAATAGTGCGTCAGATGATGTCCAAAAAAATAACAGTTTGTTTTTTAAACTTAAAAGGGATTTAATACCAAGACGTAAATCGCAAAGATGGAAAGAGGCAGGGTCTCTTTAGGCCCTCGTCAGGGGGTGAACGACGGGGGGGAATACTTCGTCTACCCCTCTATGTCCAACCGTCGGCTTCTGAGCCCCTTTTCATTAAATATAAAAAAATATTATATGAAATTTATCATAGAATATAAAAATTATTAATCATGGATAAGAAATGTCAATTGATGTAGGCACTTCTCTATTCGCTTTATATATAGGAAGTTTTATTACACTAATACACGTGACAACTGCAGGGAACCACGAGTAGGGTTTTGGCGATTCTCGATATCATGTCTTTTTATATTGATAACATGATTTAAAGGTATAGAGTTCGATAATTGACTCATATATATTAATATTAATATATATATTATATATATTTATATAATAATTAATATATTATATATATATATATATTATATAATAATATATTATATAAATATACTAATATATATACTTACATAAAAATACTATAATATTATAATATATATATATATATATAATAGTATATGAAGAGATTAACTAAAAATATCATGTTATATATATATATTAATTGCGTTGTCGTATTTACCTATCAATACAAATTTAGATAAAAATTAACTTACGTAATAAAGTATAATAGCTCTTTTTTTTAACTAAATACAATATGTGATATAAAGATTATTAATCATGGAAATAAGAAATATCATTTATGAATAATAATGGAATTTATGTAATAAGCAATTTATGACAAATGATTAAATGACCTATAGCAAGAAACAATTTGTGGTCTTAGCTTAACACATTTTTTTATGTGAAATAAGATAGGGAATGCCACTCTAAAAAATAATGTATCTCATTAATCTCTCTCTCATTTCATGATTTACATAATTTGATTGTCTTTATCTTTACTTTTCAATCCCATTTCCAAAGTTAGTAATGCAATTTTGCTTTGTTATTGCATATATTTAGTTTTGTGTTAATTTATCTCCTAAATATTGTCGGACACAAAACAATAAACATAAATTGAAAGAAGTAATACAGTTGTTATTATCTTTTATGAAAAAAATTATACCGATTTATTACGACCATTTCCGATTTGCGTATTACTGGTGATTCAAAACCCATTATACGATTAATTCTGAATTGCGATTAAGGATTTAAAATTATGGTTTAATTTAATTATTTTGTATTACAAAATATTGATTTATATTTATTATTTGTGACTATTTATCCACTATCTCATACTTTATTATAAAGCGTATTTGATTGTAATATCCACCCTTTAGACTGGTAATTTTTGGACCTATCTCTAAAACATTCTGTTATTTTGCCCTTGCAACCTTTCAATAATACTATTAAATTTTTTTAGTGTAATAAATCCTCTTGCATAAAAAAAAAAGTATTTTATAGAAAATTTTAGTATCTATCACAGCAAATATAAATATTAAGAATATGATAATAATATATTTAATAATATATATGCTATAATTATTATTATATATTATTTATTATTTATATTATATTTATTTAATTTATCATTTAATTATATTATTAATATATTATATTATTTATTATTTTTATATTAATATTATATATTATTTTAATATATTTATTACTATTTAACTCTTTATATATATATTTATATTTATAATTATATTATCTATTATATATAGGAGTAAGTCTATTAGTAAACTGCTTAATTACTAAAGATTATATATTATTAACTGTTCCATGATAATTTTGCTATATTATTAATTTTATATATATAATTTAATATTTAATATTATTTAATATATATATTATATTTATTTTTAATTACTAATATATTTTTTATATATAATATATATATTTATATTATATATAATATATTAGTTATTATTATATATATAATATTATAATTATATTTAATTATTTAATTTATTATTATATTATTTATTATTCATTATATTATTATTATTATATTTATAAGCGTCCGATTATTTTTGTCACAAAAGTCATTTTGAATTTTTACATATTTTGGATTATTAACTTTATATAAGTATATAAATTGATTAATATATATTTAATATATATATAGGAGAGAGACGAGATAAAAGATAGTAGAGTACTTTTAGAGTTCGATGAGAGTAGATGTAGGATAAAAAAATTGTTTTTGAGATCTTTTTTTTAATTTTTTATGTCAATAAAAATTTTGCTTTAGATCCTCAGAAATTTTTGGGTTAAATGTTCCAACGCTTTAAAAATTTTGGATGAAATTTTTTAGTATTTTAGGTATGAAAATCATATCCTAGAACCGGCTTAATCCAATTGTCACGGTCAAAATTGTGCAGCAATTTCAGACTACACAACTAACCACACATATATATATTATTATTAATTAATTTATTATGTAATTTTTATAATTATTTAATATATCTATATAATTATTAATATATTATTACTATTATTTATTATATTTAATATTTATATATTATAAATTTAAATTATATATATATTATATATATTAATATATTATATATTTATATTATATATTTTTATTTAATAATTTTATTGTTTATATTTATATTATATTATATTATAAATATACATCATATTGGTCGAAATTGTACTGTAACATAGTGAGAGTACATCTATATTCAATACCCACACTCAAGCGATCTACCCATCGTAGTCCATTAACCTCCTCGTTCTTGATCACATATAATTGGTTTTATGGAAATATTAATAGTAAAAATTAAATATTTAGTGTATAAGTTAGTGTAATATATGGTTGTTCAGTTAGAGTTCATGGTTGGTTAGGTTAAGGTTACTTATGTACCTACGTTATATGTCTACCAGTACATTATTGGTTATCTATGCAAAATATTTGCCATAATAGGTGCATATATAATTTTTTTATTATAATTATATATTAATTTGTTTTATAATTATATATATATATATATATATACTACTTATAAATATATAAAATATATAAAATTTAAAATTTTAATTAAAAATTATTTTATATCTAATTAATAAAGTTAAAAAAAAAATATATATTATCATCCTAGTTAAGAGATATAATTATTAATATAAATATTTAGTTATATTATATATATATTCATTTATATATTATATAATATATGAGATTTAATTTATGATATATCTATATAATTTGATGTTAGTGTATATAAAGGATCATATTTATAAGTACAATCAATCTCGTTAATAATACCCTATAATATTATATTAACTATACTGTATAATATATTATAAATTATATAATATCACTATTTATTATATATTATATATATATATAGGTCAAGCTTTATCGATTATCCGTCATATGTATCTTTAAAAAACTATTAATGCTACAGTAAAACGGAATACATTGCTGGAATGCTGGTCCAAAGTTATGCCCTGGAAATGTTAAAAAAAAAAAAAAAAAAAAAAAAAAAAAAAAAAAAAAAAAAAAATTATCGCAAAAACTACAATAGCTTACAGGGGAAAAGGAATACATTTTGGAATCCGTTGGTAAAATTCACATAAGGAAAATGCTAAAAAATAATAATAATAATAAAAAATTTTGTTAATTAATTATAGTAATGATGATTAGAAGGCCTATTTAGAGACCCTTTTATTGTTTCTCGATAAAATAAATAGACTTTCTATTAAATTTTGCTTTTTCTTTTTTCTTTACTAAAGAATACCCAAGTGTATACTAATATTTTTTGGGCTCAAAGGACATAACACTGTTTTTTGACCGCACCAGAATTGCAGAGAGTTGCGGGGGCTCTCTCGGCTTCCGCGGGGCTACGGCGTGTTATGTACTAATTCACCCCACTCTCTGGTGGGAGGGTCTGCCGGAACCCCCGCTCTTTGGTTTTGGTGTGTACTAACCTGTGCTTCCATTCAGTCCCCTTTCCTCATACTGGAGTGTACAATGGAAAACGTACGACCCCCCTATGCTTTCCCATTCGTAGTCATCGAGACACCCCATAGTGTGCCGTATAAAGCAATGTAAGGGTTCATTGTATTTTATCGAAGAAACCAATAAAAGGTCTCTAACTAGGCCTACTTAAAATAATGTTTAATACATAATAATTATTAACAATAATTTTTATTATTATTATCTATTTTCACATTTTTCTTAATGTGAATATTTAACGAGCGTATTCAAAGAGATGAGAGGTCACAGTTCGAAGATATTTTAGCTGTTTATGAGATTAATTCTAATTTTATAATATATTTTTTTTTTTTATTTTATTTTTTTTCTTTTTTTTTTAACATTTCCAGGGCAAACTTTGGACCAGGCATTCTCCAGTGCAAACTGTTTCTGGCACGTTTTTTACATATTGTTATTAGCTTAATAGTTTTAAGATACAATATGTACGGACAATGGAAATAGTTGATGGTCTTTATATAATTCAACGTATATATAATATATAATTTAATTTAATTTAATTATATTATTATAACATATTTTATTCTGTGTAATTTTATTCAATTAAAATATTATGCATAATGAAATTATTTTTATTATTATATATTATAGAAATTTATTTCTTATATTATTGTTTTATAATTTTCCTATAATATATTATTAATTAATTTAACTATTTATATATTATATTATCTATATTATTATTTATTATATTATTATATTATTTATTATATGAATATTAATTATTTATTATATAATTATATTATAATTATTATTATATATTTATTTATATATATTATAAGAAACTATAAAATCTATAAATTTACTATTTATATATTAATATTAACATCTAAATATACACTTAAATATTTCATTATTATATAATTTATATTAATTTACCTTATATAATAATATATATATATATATCTATATATATATATATAGTATTATAAGTTATATATATATAAGTAATATATCTAAATATATATAGTATATATATATATATATATATATATATTATATATAATATATATATATATATATATATAGGCTTTAATTTTATAATTATATTAATCGTCTACTCATTAATGTTTAATATGGTGAGAATCGTTTGTTTTTGCCTATTTTAAGTTATGTTCTCTACCAAATACTGATTTGAGTGATACAACTGATATACATTTTAATTTTAAGTAACGATGTAAATACCATTTGCTTTTATATATAATGAGAGCTAAAATTGTCAACAGTATGAATATTTTTTATTGAAACGTCATTATGTTCAGTGTACTTATTGTGCTGGTAGATTGTAAAAATCATTGAAAACTTAAATTTGACAAGTATCTGATAAAATTATATCTGTTTGTAAGAAATGGGTCACAATAATGAAAAGCTCTTAGAAATTGAGTTACTCTTCTCTCACTTACAATTGTTTTTTTATATGAAATAGAAAGATTTTTTTCTCAATAGAAATATACTTTATTTTTTTATTTTTTTTTATTTTTTTTTTATTTTTTTTTTTTTTAATAGGCGCAATATTATTATTCACAAATCTTCATCGGGCTCGATCGAAGGTCTTTTGTACGGGTGCAAAGTCCCCTGTAAATAAATGATTGTGTGCCATGCATTTAATTTTCACTAAAAATTTCGTAGAAAACGTTTAGTTTCTTAAAGGGTATAGGTGTATTACAAAACTAAAAATTAAACCTAAATGCAAAAAAGAATATTAGTGATATTTAAGTATTATTTTGTTATTATTATAATTAATTAGTATATATTATCCGAAGTTTTTATTGTTAATATTTTCTATTAACTTGTAAATATTTATAACATATATTATAACTTATATTATTATTATTTATATATAATTATAATATATATATAATATTTTATTATCTATTAAGTCATTATATTAGATATTTTAATAATAATTTATAATATTGAATTTAATTATTAATTATTAGATATATAGTCTATTATAATATATATATATATATATAATATATATAATTATAATGTTATAAATATGTATATAATATAATTGTTTTATATAGTAATATAATAAAATTAATATTAATAATAAATTATATTATATATATATTATATATTATTATAATTATTATTATTTAATATTATTATAATTTATTTATTATATATAATTATTTAATTTATATATATATATAGTGGATACTTATTATTTTAAATATCCTCGTGGCCGACTCTAGAATTTCGAAGCACTGAGAGTTGTTATTACTCAAGTTTAATTTATAAGTCATATATGTTTTTAAATTTATCATACTAGTTCTAAATTAATATGAAATATTTTTAAATACTATGATAAGATACCTTTTCCTTTCCCATATACAGATTTATATATATGATTTTATATAATTTAATTATTATTATATATATTATAATTATTATATTATATTATATTTATTATAATATATATTATATGAATATTAATTTATAATATATTAATATTATTTAATATATATTCTATATATTATACTATATGGTTTAATTATTTATATTCTTAATTTATGTTAATATTATCTGTATATTTTAATGGACCAAAAATGCCCTACTTAATCGCTAGGGCATAACTATGGCTAAAATATATTGCCTTAGGGACCTTGGCAAGGAATTAATTTGGGGCGGACAGAAATATTAGAGTGTGATCTCATTATGTGGCATTTATATTAATTATAATTATTATTAATTATGAGATAATTATTTATATTAATTAATTATATGTTTATTATTATAATTAATATATATTATTAATTTATTATATTATATATATAATTATATATTATTATATTTGTATATTTGATAATATATAAATTAATTATAATATTATATTATTTTGCTAATATATTAATACATTTATTATCATAATTTACATAAAGTATATATAATTTATTATATATATACTATTAGTTATAATATATTTATATTATATATGTCAGTGAATTGTGCCTTTCGATGTATGAATCCTTTTCATCTGTAGCCTTTGTTACTGTTATATTATTATTATTATTCCTCTCATTATTAGCTGTGTGTATTCGTATGAGAGTGCGTACTAAGTTATGAGGGGCAGAGGATGTATGAGTATTTATGGTGGTAGTTAGCGCTCTTTCGAAGTGATGGTGTACAAAATATTCACCTCCCATTGATGTGGGATCTCGGATAAGTAGTTATCATTTTCCTCCATGTACTACTCCAGTGCTGCGCTATGGTTCGTCCCTCTTTGGTTCATATCCACATTCTTTCTTGTAGAAAGATAAGGAAAAATCTGTTCGTCAATCACAACACAGACCATAAAACACTAAATAAGAGTACTATTGGCAGCACAACCGCAGCTTTTTTTTATTTATATAACCCTGTAGTTGTTGGGAATGGGCGCTGGGGAAAGTAATTACCCATAGAGGCTGGAATGTTCTGTATTACATGATTAATGTTTAAATAGCGCCAAACTAATCACTCTCAGTGGAGTTTCAACTTATTCATATCTGGATATTTTCTCATTATTGTGATTTATAACTGCATATAGAGTATAGATATAGAGTAAGTAGAATTATGTGGAATGTTCCATTATACGTTTTATATACCTCAGTTATAAGTATTAACACAGAATTAAAGTCTACATGCTAATCTAACTAGGGCATACTGTCTGATATAGTGCGACTAATTAGTTTTAATGGTATAAGTGAAGTGAGTGCCTTACATTGAGATAGGGGCTGCGCTGTGAAAGGAACAAGTTTCCCGAGACCACCTCAAAGGAGGGATTATGAATTTAAGAGCTTCAAAAGAGCAGTGTTCATCGAGAAGCGAGATTAGTGTAAAGAGAATATGAATGGTGATGTGGCTGCATCTATTAAATTGGTTTTCTCCACAAATTCTTGGAAAGATGATTGAATAATGTTGAGATGCTTTCAATTACACTCGAAACATTTTCAATTAAAATTTTGTGTGTGGTCTCATCATCGAAATCAATAGGTTTTCACTGTGTATCTTTTCAAGAATCAGGAAGGACTACTCGCGTAGATAACAAGTTTCCGGACAGTTAGAATTTTAATGTGGCGAATTATTAGTGCTACATCGAGAGCTGGAGGAATTAGACTATAATAGAGTAGAAAATCCATAGACTTTCATTCTCGTATCAGATCTACATTAAGAACTAAATTAACATAAATGATAATATTGATATTAATGGTCGAACCAGATTAAGTAAGCCACATGGAATCCCTATCGTAGATCTGTCCCATGATTCAACCCAATCTATACCAAAATCTATGCTCTACTATGCTCAAATCATCTCAAAGCACGACTCTTAGGGTTCTATTAGTTCAAATTTTCATTTAACTAAAATAAAACCGTAATATTTATATATTCAGGTACATAAAATTATAGATATTATTAATGCTACCCATAGTACCATATCAACGGAATTGCCATCTTAAATAACTAGAGTGTTAATGATATAAGGTCTTACAATTTATAGCAAGTATTAATACATTAAATAATGACTTACTGTTAACTAAAAACATACACTAATTTGGCTTCTGTTATTCTAAAATTAAGTACTTTTACTATATGATAATCCGAACCATTCCATTATTTATACCTTAATCCAAAATCCTCTTATACTTAAATAGTTGTCCTCGAGTATTATCATACACTCAACAAATTCCTTGTAGGTCAAAACCATTTAATCATCTCCTTATATTATATTAGTGATCGATGGAGTGAGTATAGTCCTATTTGCCGGGTGTGTGAATATGTTCGAATATGAGTGCCCTCCCGTATTATTATTATTTTATATTACATATTATTATTAGTTATTATATTATTATTATTGCGTCGAAGATTCGATTCCGAAAAGCGTAAAATCACATTATTCATTATTATTAAATCGTATTATTTTATGATCTTATTATCGTAGTGGATCATCATCTTACCTTCAGTCATACTATTCTACTATTTCCAATCTGTCTCCGTTTATCATTTATTATTATTCATCTATAATCTAATTTAATTGATAATCCATTTATATTATTATTGAGTTTAATCAGCATTTAATCTAATCCCATTCATATTCTCATTATTATAATTATCATCTTATACCTCTAATTCTTTTCCATTTGTCGACTACATATATGAGAGTGTGTCAGCGTTTTGAGTGTCATTTATCTTTTACATGTCTTATATTTACACCATCTCTTCTCCTAATGAATTAATGATTATAAAACAGGAGCCTCCCTCTGGTACCGCGTTAAGTCTCTCCACGCCGCGGCTCGACTAGACCACCGTGCTACTCGGAGATCAGCTCAAACCCATAAATATAACTTCATAGTGATTCTCCCGAAATTCACTCTCTCATCCCCCTCGAATGAATACCAACGTGGGTAGACTTTAATAAATGCAAGCTACGGCCTCAAGGGATCACAGCCGGAGATACTTAACATAATCTGCGGAGTTAGTAATCAACGTCTCCTTTATATATATTATTAAATTGTCATCACTTAGTAAAGTAACACTAGTACGGTAGTCGACTGAGATGAGTATAACTTTTGGATATTGGAGCGTGTTCCAAATAGTGAGTGCTATACACCCTATATATATATATATCCTAGTAACTAGCTTTCATATACTAATTATACACGTTGAGTAACTACAGTGTGCATTATATATATATATATATTAAAATATAAAATGAGGTAGCGCATGATACTATTACCGTGGACGGACTATAAATAGTACTAATAAATCAACTCGAAACTCACACAAAACCTGCCATATAACGTATACTATACTATATATATCATATATAGTATAGGTATATAATATATATATATTATATATCGTATATATAAGTAAAGCTCATATAAGACTCGAGTTGACTCCTACATATATAACCTGGGCAATATAACTATACCGTATACTAAGTCATCTACCATAATTACTTATATTATATAAATACTACAGCCGCATAATTTTCATGTAAAATTGGGTTAAGTCATAACTAGAATAATATATATAACGTATACACTATAACTCATACTACTCCGAGTTATTACTTATAATCTTCAATTATACCATACTGTATAATACGATTCAATAAGATATTAACCTCCGATCATTTATATATAATATATATATTACCATAATATTGTCTCTAATTTAGTAATTATATGTACTAATATTAAATAATACCTTCATATATATTACATATTATTCCTCCGCTCGCTGTCAATTTGACTCCTCACTCGCAACTCTCTCTCTAATAATATTTCGTTAATAGTATTTAAGCTTTGAGTACTCTTCTAAATTGCTCAAGAGCGAATTATATAACGTGAATCTAGCTTACTCGAATTACTAGCTCTCATTCGAGACGCTATGAATTGAAGACTTCAAATTCATCCACTCGGTGCGTTACGCTGACAAGAGTATACAGGGTGCACAATTCTCGGATCGTTCTCCAGAGTAGACCCTCTCTAACGCACAGACTCCAATCTGTTTAAGGGAGTGCGTGAGAAAATCAGCTGTTTCTACTCTCACCTGAGACTAAAATTTCGTCCACAACTTAATCACGTGGATTTGTTCCAGGTATTATTATTACTATAATTCAGCGCCTTCCCTCTTCCTGGTACCTTCCTATCTTAAACCATCAGTGTCATATAATAAATCTCTTCCTTTCTCTCTGCTCGAAATATATCGCTACAATATATATATAATATTATAGTAATATATATTTATATAGATTATATATATATATATTATATATATATATATATATATTATATATATAATATAATATATATATCTATGGGGGGCAAAAGCCCAAAGGCTACCTTAATTTACCAGACAAGTTGGTGCAATTCCCGTTTAAAGGCCAACATGCTCCGACACGTGGGGGTTTGAAAGTATGTTAATTCAATGGTAGTTGGGGGAAAATAGATATTAAAAAATGGTTCCAGCGCTTTATCAGTGGATCATTTTAAGCATTTGAGGCAGTAGCGTTTAGTGTTAGTCGGCACCGCTGGGGCCGCCGGGGCACTTTGCCGGATGGCATCGGGTGCGAGCGCTTACCGAGAGCAGCCCAGTCATTGGGCAATTGGACTGTCTCGATCATAGAGAGATAACTCAACGATTGCAGTTCTAGCCGGCCTTATGCCGAGACTTGCGTCAGCGTGGGAGCTCCTATATCTCAACACGAGATCCTCTCTCCAGACCTAAGAGGATGTGAGCTCCACAAATGTGCGCGGAACTCGCATATATACAAGTCCGACGCCTTACTCTGGGTCCGAAGCGTTCCCCAGGAGTGTGAGGGATATCGAGGGAGACATACGGAGGGAGAGAGTTGGTTGAGAGTTAATAAGACGAGTAAGCCTTAGACTCTCTCATTCCGTCCAGAAGAGTCCGAATATGAGCGAGTGAGTGGAACCACCCCTAAACTATGTGGGGTGGTTTCTCCCTCCATACATGGTGAGTGTTGGTGGAATGACACCCAGGCACCTTGTTACGGAGAGGGATACGTGAAAGTGCAATTGAGAGTGAGAATTTAGAAATGTTATAAGGCACCTACCTAAAAACACATCCGGAATCTTTCTAGAAGCTTTCGTCCCGCTGTAGAAAGAATGGTGCTGTGTACTCAGCGTGTTGTGCAGTCACTCACTCTACCATCCACGGATCCTCCGACGATCCAGCGATTTGCCATCCTCGCATAATCTTCACCCGCGAGATTATTCTCATATCCGTATCAAGGCGTGACGTCCGATCTTGTCATCCGGATTTACCCTGCCCATGATGTGTAGGTTGTCGTCAACCGCCCACAGCTCGTTCAGCATCTCTTCCTGTTCATCTTTCGCAGTCAGGTCTGGCCAAACCATCTAGACCCATATCAATTGCCGTAACAGCAGATCCACTGCCTTACTTTCGACGCTACATTCCTGGTCTTACTGTGGTAGTCGAGGGCGCGCATCTCATAAATTACCGCAAATTTGTCCGTTTATAAGTGGTGCCTGTGAACCTTGTTCTTGGCTATAGACTTCAATACACTCAACCTCTTAGAAGGCTCGGTTATAGAAATAAGGCATCTGTGTGTCTCGGGTATGTGTCGTGTAGGTGTGTGGTGAAGACCTTCAATACATCGAACCTCTTAGAAGCTCGTATAGAAAGAGGTGTTGTGTGTAAAGGTATGTGGTGTGTCACGCGTGTGTTTTGTGCCAAGGATGTTGGAAGATTGTGCTATAGTAGAAAGATTGAAGGAACTGTAGATATGAGTCAGTAACCCAGCACACTCCTCCTAGGTACACCCTCCTTACCCAGGACACCCACTCCTAGCGCGCAGGGTCGATATAGATATAAGTTGGGAGAACGTCAATCACAAATGACAGGGATTACGGAGAAGGATGAATCGGCAGGCGGGGCATAGTGTAGTGGGATAGGTAGATAAAAAGGTCATTAAGAATGGCTTTAAGAAAAAAGAGTGGGTGAAACAAAACCTTGAAGAACAATCTACTATTTACAGGATGAAGAAAAGTCTCGGAAAAGGGGAAAAGTATGTTTAAAAGAGGAAAAATCCGAAAAAAATCCTGTAAAAAAGAAAAATGGTCATTAATATTCAAGGTATTCAAAATCATACCTTGAAGTGCAAAATAGCTGAAAAAGAAATTCTTGAAATTATCGACTTAGAAAATTCTGCTAAAGAAAACAAATTCCTGCAAGAAAAATCCTGAAGAAAACATCCTGAAGAAGAATCTTAGGAAACTAAAATGAGGTTTTCAAAAAGGTGCTGGAAAATCTGAAAAAAATCCTGGAAGAAAGTTACACCTGAAGAAAGAAATATCCCTGCAACGAAAATATACCTGAAGAACATACTATTAAAGGTCATGAAAGGAAAAAGTGCCGGTAAGGAGAAATCCTGAAAAAG